>NMRA01000444.1:72679-85276 GCA_002633005.1 Phoronis australis | reverse complement strand
AACGAATTCCTCCTAAGCAACGTTAGCAAATTTTTATGTACCGTTTATCAATATTGTTGCATCTGATTTCCCTACATGAATCTGTAAATATTTTTGTTTTTATATATCTGTAATAGCATGTCTAAGTATTGGAATACTTATTTTAGATACTACTTAATTGTATATACCTCTATGTATATAAGTTTCATTTATGAATTGTTTACAACCGAGATATAATGCTTCGCGGTTTCTGGGTTTGTTATTATTTCTTTGTATGTTCTGTGTATCCTTCAATAAATATATGTCACAGTGAAAAAAGAGCTTCGGGTTCATTCTGTTTCGTGTTTCTGATCAAATATCCGGAAATCCTGAAAAAGTGTACACTCCACTATAGCAGACTTTGCCGTTACACTGAAGGAACGCGAACAAGTTTCGAGTTTTGCATTAATTTAATGGTCACGTTTTCAAGTGTCTGTGCTTTTATACACACTGTTCGAAATTCCATCTAATTTTGCACGATGTGTAATATTTGCACTGTTGTCATTTGATACGCGGTTTATGGTACATGTACGTATACTTTTCGGAATATGTTTTTGACCAACAATTACCCAAGTGGCAGAAGTTAAAACTATCGTTTTCAATATTTCAACTAGATAACTTAACTTCGTAATCGCATCAGTTGGTCTATATCGCGACAAAGAAAGTGATGTGTAACCCGTCATTGAGTTGAAATTTTAGATAGGATTTCTTTCATTTCCATCAAAACTGATTGCATTCTGAAATTGTTCGTAACCTTGTTTGCATCCCATTTACGTGCAGACGCCCTCCACGTTCCGTTTAGCATAGAAAAAATTATCTATCATGGTTACAGAACGATTTGAGACGACGTCTGCGTTACTGGTTTACCCTGGTGATAACAAAGGGTGACATAAATGCCAGAAAGAGCATATGGTATGTTGAAGACCGTGAAACTGCAGCAGGAGGTCATGCCACCTATATGGAACTCTGATAACGACACTACCTTAAAAACTTGTAGGAATGAACCAGTTGTGCACGAAAGAAACTGGAAATTAATACTCTCAGACATTAAATGCAGCAAACCGGAACACTATTATTTGCGACAACGTATCGGACACATCTTACCAGTAAATAAAAACAATTTTGGAAATCCTAAAATACTAAAGTGAAGGCACAAATTTTGATTCAACAGTAATGTCAAAAGCGAGATCAACAAAACTCCTATCTTATTTAGATCAAACATGAAACAAACTATGCGTTGATTTTTTAACAATTTAAAACAATTTCCTACTATTAAAAGCGAGTTACCCAAGTTTTACACAGCACCACAACATAACGAAACCTTTTACATACACAAACGTATGTAATGTTTCAACAAGGCAAATGAATATTGCTCATTCATAAACAAAACGCAAACGAGGAACAAAGTCAACTTACCGGTATATCTTATTATTAAATCGCAAAATGAAAATTAACGTAAACAGTTTAAGTGCTCTTTTCATGGATTCTTTCACAAATAAAACAACAGCTGAATACCCAACATTTGTTTGCAAACAGTCCAGCTCACCTGTCTATTTCCAAGAGACCCTAGCACTTGCCATACATTTACTAGAAAACACTGTTGTAAACAAAAGTGATTGCACCGTCTCTATAACGATTAAAATAACTAAACTAGTATAAAATGATATGCCTGCACTGACCACTCATTTATAAAACAAAATTACACAAACAAGAACCTGCCCTACTATTTGAAATTCGAATTATGGTACTCAATTAGAAAAGAATTGAGAATCACTGCAGTGCTGTAACACTTCAAAATTCTTTCTTTAAAACTGACGTCGAAAAAAACGTACGAAGACCTCACTTTCAATAAATTGCAATAAATCACCAACTTCACTCTGATTTTATGAATGGAAGCAGTACCGTATCTCACTTGTACAAAATTGTTCACGAGATACGAGGATAAATGAAAAATGGATTAATGTTAGATAATCAATCCACGTTTGACACAGTTTCACAAGACCTCTACTTGAACAAAGCTTTCTGTTATCAAATTGGACACTCTGAAAGCACTATTCACTTTATACCTGTACATGTACATGTACATGTATTGTAACAATCCAATCGGGTAGTAGGACTAGACGGTGTGTCTTCAAAACCCCCACAAATCGGGTTTCCTTACGTAAGGGTACCGAAGGGTGGTGTCATATTTCTGCTCTTCTTCAATGAAGACAAACATGAGCCGCAAAACCATCCATGACATAGTCAATGGTAAAATGTCTGATACAGTCAAATTTTATCCAAATCGTGAAAACATCCTCTAAGCCTCCCCATCCAACTGCAGTTGGATTTAACTTTCACTCAGAGTTCGTACTAAACACATGAAAGCTTCAAGGCTGAGATAAAGTGTTGATCTTACGTTTTCTAGATGCCCATTTACACAGTGTGAGAATATTTATCTGAACCTGGATAGTGAAATTATTTCCCAAAACATTTGTAAAGACATCTAGGCATGATAGTACACATGTAAATGATGAAATGTCATTTGAACCACGCTGACACGCCCGTGTGCAAAATAATCAAAGTCTAATCAACCTATTGGAATTTGTATCTCATCGTTAAAGCAGGTTTCAAATAATGTGGTCACGTACAGACGATTTAAAGTTTTTTACTATTGTGGTATAATCCACCAAGTGCATGTAGATGGTCCGGGATCTTTGCTTTTGGTAGACAGATTATCATATCAATGTTGCAATAATCATTACTGGTGTCATGCAATGGTCGAACACAATAAGTGATCCAAAATGTCATTGCAATAAAAATTTCATTTAGGTGTTAGCAGCTCACGTTCTTGACAAAGTAAAGAATATAAGCAATACAAAATTCGAACATCACTCGATCTGGATAGAGTTCAAGAACGCTAGTACATCGCTGGGCCCTTTGCGAGATTACACCGTGTATTTTAAATGACACAATGTGGATTCGGATAGTTTTTGCAAGCTGCAAGGCAGCTAGAGAACTCTATCGGGTTTCACTTCCAGAATATCTTCCTCCATCATCTTACCGTCAAGCCACTCGCAAACCCACAATTGCCAAGGCATAGATGTATGTCAAACCATCCCAATTAAAACAGTAAATTAAAAATGATATACATGTATCATTATCAAAGTTAAATTTTCACCAGTGCTTTTGAGAAAAGGATAAAACTATTCTCCCTACAGTCATATGCTGCCGTACAATAACAAAGAATATGTGTGTACAGATTTAAGAGAAGATTATTGTTAAACTCTGAAAAATTGACACACACTTGTCAAAATGTGGATCTGTCCAAATCGGTATATTTCTAATTCTTTCATTGATCGTTTGCGAGATCCTTGTTGTGAAGGCAGTCGACCATATAACAGATACATTTAATAGTATTTCATGGTAAATTTACCTTTTTGACAAATGATTCTCATATCTTGCAAATTGACGTCTATAAAGTGCTACATAGTGAAGCTGCCAGCTTGTTGTTCTTATAACCATGTCATAATTTCATTGTATTTTTTCACCAACATAAGTGTGTTGTTGACTCTTGTAATGTATGTTATATCCATAGCTTCCGTAGTTAAATGTGAACATTTTGTTATTACTGTTTTGTATTGTTACCACACTGATCACATGTTGCTATGGTTAACAATTTACATAATTGAAACAGTATTCAACATAAAATCAGAAAGGCAATGCCATAGTAATTAAAGTTTTAAGATAGCGGTTGTATAGAATTGTTTATTACAAGGTGCCTTTGAAGCCAAGTGTTCATGTGTAAATACTTACCCAAGCGTCCAGTGCTTGGTCCACATCCCAACCACGGTTTACATACTCCAGTACAGTAGAACTGTCCCCTGTTAATACAGCTACTCTAATCTGAAAATAATAACAAATAGATTCTAAATCGCATAGTGTACATTCACTATCATTATGGAGCTTCTTAGATGATATGAAATTTCAGGGAGAGTGGGGGATGTTCCTGGGTCTAAATAATTGATACCATATCAAGTACTTTTCTCACTTTTGACTCGTATTCATATTGAAGCTTGATAATAACCCAGCAATTATACCAACTTTACACACGAGTAAAACTTGTGTCTGTCTTCTCCCTTTTGACCCATTGTGTCCACGTTGACCATTATGTGTATTTTGACCTACTGTGTCCATTTTACCATCATTTCCATTGGGCCTCGCTTTCTCGACCTGGTACAGTTGAATTTTTAACACAAAGAGAGCGTCGCTGAGGTCAAAATCAAGGACGCTAAGGAGTTGTTCAGATCTGAATGCCAGTGAGCACTTCTGTTCCGCGGAAGGGGTGTAGTGTTGTTAAGCGTGACTTCCGGTTCCGACGACACGTACTGTCAGATAAAGCCTCTCTAAGACTCTTGCCAAGCGGCAATTGCCTGTTGGCCTTAAAGGAGCATGCCACCCAAAAATGACAACGTAATTTGTATCAATTTAGATTGAATAGTTCTACTGCATAACGACACGTGAGCTTGCGTTACCTGACACCTGACGGCAGACGGAGGTGTTGAAATTATCCAATTACGTCATCGGTTTCACACGCATTCTGTTCAGCACTTCACAACACGGGTTACTGGTGTCAGCTTATCGCTTGGAATCATCGTTTATCAACAATAAATCATCAAACATCGATGTAAAACCCTTAAAAATACACCGAGTTCTTACAAAAACATGTTGTTTCAATTCGCTCTTACGGATTTATTGGTATTTGGACACACCGTAGCCTACAAAAATCGGCAGGCCAATAAGGTCCGTAGCAGGAGTTTGCGGTGTGTTCGGAGATAATTTCGAAGTATTTTCCTTGAGATACAGACATTAGAACCTAGATCTGCGTTGTTTAGACTTGTGATTTTCTGAGTTCTAAACACAAAACGCTTGTTATCCTGGCCAGTGGCTCGGAGCCCGATCAGGCCCGTCGCGGCGCCGGCCAGATTCAGGTTGACTCGTTATCCCGGCCAGTGGCTCGGAAACTGATCAGACATCACGAACAAACCAGCCAAAGTTCAGTGGAAACTAAACTTCTAGTCAAGAAAATACTATACTAGTGAGCCAAAGTAATGTACACGTGATTATGTTGGTCAATTAGCCACGAAACTGCAAATCTACTTACTCGTCGGGGGCCGCGAATTCAGTTCCGCTTTGGCCACATCACCGTCAGGGCAGAGTTGTACATTGACAATCATTATTTGAGTAATGTAAATGTAAATAAAGATTCCCCTAACACCCGGTCGTGGGGTGGAAATCGAGTTGTTTCACAACAGTTTCTGCCAGCAAACACTAAATTAGCATGAGCTCACACGGCCTCGCGGCGTCCCGTCAATTAGTTTCATTGCACCAAAAAAGCCGGTAACGCAGTGATTTATTCATTGCTGGCTTCTCAAATCATTTCGTGCACTTACGAACACTATAAATTGCATCTAATGAGAAAGACTTTGTTTCAGTTTTATATAAGTATTGGTTAGGGTGAGAATAATTCATTTTGAAACAGAACGCTCAGTAATCGCCAACGGAGTGGCAACTCGCAATCCCGACTTAGGACAAGCTAGAGCGCCGGGCTCATCAATCCCGACTTCGCGGGTGGATCGTTAAGTTTTATAGGCTATCAATTCGAACAGGAATACAGTGATGAAGAAATACTAGAGAGGCGCCGTGAACAAGCTCAGAAAACGGAACGTATGGAGTTATTTTGTAAGCCGGCATTCGCCAGGCACTGTCGACGTCGTCAGCAGGCCACAGACTCGGAGATGTTTCACGGCCTCATACTTGCTATTTGCAGCGTATATTTCATTTTTCACTACCACGAGCCACTTCCTAAACATTTCGGACTCTCGAGGAAGTAAAAAAACACGATATACTCGCTATCCTCGCGGCTGCTTAGTTCGGACAAGCGGGAACGATATACCGCAACATAGCGGCATTCACTCTGCTTATGAACCGTTGACGCCGCTAGCGTCGTTTCTCACCTTCCTCACAGGTTAACGCGACACCTCTTGGCAAGGTAAGGTCGACCGTATGCGAGGCGATGTGGAAATAGACCGATTAAGACGGCAAAAAAGACTAATTAAATCGGGTGGCATTCGCCTTTAAGATTTACACGCTTGGTCGTCCCACGTATAACCTAGTTTCAAGTCTTACCGGAAGCACTGACATTTTCTACTCAACATACATGTATTGTGTTTATGTCAGTTGCCCAAAACGTGATGACAACTGCAGTTGGTATCCTTCTTCTTAAACATTGTTCTGGGGGTAGTAGGGGCACCGTCTAGAGTCGATATTTGTGGCTCGGAGTGCGTTTAGTCGTCAATGCATCTGCTCCGGTGTATGTATAAGGTTTTTGTAACGTCAGCTCAAGAATGTGCATTAGCGAATTGAATTAAGTCGGGTGGAAGGACAAGGGTGATGTTGTCTAAAAATTTTCAGCGATTTTGCCTAAATTACTCATTTCTTATTACCCAATTATTGCACAATGCGCTGTTTGATGTCATCTTCTATTTTAATTCGTAAGTTTTGTGGATGACTGGATTCACATATTAGTCGAAAACTTCCCATATGTCTTAAAAGACGATATGAAAGCAAAAAGACGTGAGTTGGTGTACCTTTTGTACCATACCTTTAGGTTGTCTGCGCTTCATTTACATATACATTTTTGAAAACTTGCTATTAACGTTATTCCATTCAAGGTGAACTTTAGTCTACGAATAGTACACGTTTCTTTACGTACAGCGATCTCAGAATTTTTGTTTACATTCTTTCATGTTACAGTATTTCAATTGTCAACTGTAGTACTTAATAAATGACATTTACCAACCTTGTTCTCGCCTCTTTAGTTAGAACTGACTTCACGCCACACCATATGCACCTATGCAAGGCATGAGATATGTGCGCTCCTTCATTTGAACATGTGCGTAAAACAGTTCAAATTAAGTTGTCGGTTTAAGCTACACATCTCATCAAATATTATCATGCAGGCAGTGGTATGTACTTGAAACCTTGCCGTTGAAGAGAAAAAGCAACTTTAAACAAAACAATTCGTACAGTAGGTGTTACATGTATGGACTTGTAAAACCTTATATCGCTTGAAGGTGTAAAGTCATTTTCGTAAAGGCCTTATGTCTATCGAATCGTCCATTAACATTAGCAAAAACGCAAATTATTATTCCACTAACGGCTGTTGTTGACAAAAGTGTACCTAAACAAGATGGTGAACAAGACTGTGGGCCGGTTATTTTCATGCTCTATTGAATTAATATTATTTATAAACGATCTGTTAAACTAATTGTTCAACTGGCTTCAATGTCCCGCGTACAGGGCAGAACAGTTGTCCTTATTCGGCAGCCAGCACAGTATAGTATTTTTTGAAAACTGCACGACACTACTTAAAAACAACTAAAAGCTCCTGCTGCATGATTGGGTTTTGCAAATAATGTAAAATAATATCTCTTAGTACACGGGTGATCCTACTTTAAGTGGCTATGATTAGCCTTGAAATTTGCTAAGCTAGTGGGTAATTTTGGGATTGGGTCAAGATCCTGCATCCCCTGGAATTCCACTAACCGCTGTTGTTGACAAAATTGTAGCTAATCAAGATTGCGAGCACTAAGGATCATTTGAAACTATCACCAACAGTATCAGCGGCAGATATAAGAGGGGACATGGCCCCTTAAATCCTCCCACATTGCATTTGTCCGTTCGGTGGTGCGAATGTCTGACGGGCAAAGTCCTGGAAAACTCTCTACCCGCCCNAGCTTTCAACTGGTCCTGTATTTTGGTTGACCTGCTGTAGAAAGGATTGTATTAAAACTGCACGCCCCACTTCAAAGCAAATACAGGTGATTTTGAGTTTTGCGTCTACGCCTCACGAAATTGGTAATTTACGGTATGTTGGCGATACGATCAATATTAAAAAGGTGGTTGGCCGTGTCTACATATTTTTATCAACCACTACACCACTTAGCCAGCACACGGAAAGAGAGAGTCTCTTTATATTAACACATTGTGCCCATAGTGGTCTTCAGATGGGGTTCTCGCATATCAATTCATAGGCCCTCACTCTGAACGGCCTTGGGGTGGGGCCTCCAGTACGAATAAAGGGGGTCCACTTCTGAGGTTCAGAAATTAATATTTGCTTTTATTAATTTAAAAACAAAGAACGATTTTTAATAACAAACTGTTCTAACTTTTTCTTGTTTTTAAACATATTAATTAAAGTGAGACATTTAGAACTCCTTTTTTGGTATGCATAATTGTAACACCCTAATTCATGGACGGAATTTTAGGACTATTTCGAGTAGAAAAGTTATTATAGTATCTGTGATAATAGGTCAATACCGCTGTGTCTTAAAAATGTACATTTGCGGGAAAAATACCGCAATAGTGCGGTACAATTCACAACTACAATGTACGCTCTCCCCAACACAAAGTATGGTATTAGATTCTTTTACAAGGTATACCTTTTATTTTTTAACGTTTAATTCACGGGCATACAGTAAGTAAAATCTATAGATAACATTAACTGCTCGAAAATGAAATTAATCGAAAATATCTAGACAATGTGTTAACATTGCCGAAATGAATTATTGTAGAACAAATTAAAACACTAATAATTAATGCATGTAACCTCGCAAACACTTATCTTTGCAAATACGAGTAGCATTTCGAAAGTTACCTAAACAAACCTGTTAGTGAGGCCTAAAATTTCTATTTATATCTACAGAACAATCTCTCAGAAACCAAATATCACATCTCTAACTAAATACTGTAATACGATTTTTAAGCCAAAAACGGCATGTTGAAAAACTCTTAGCATGTTGATTGAAAGGTAATAGAAACTGGTTCTAAAAATGGAGACGTAAAAATATCAGAGGCCAGACTTTTTCTGACATCCAACCAACGCCAAAGGTCAGTGCTTCTTAAAAAACGACTCAAGCAATTGTCGGGTTTCTTGACAAATTTTCCCAGGAAATCGATGCTGGAAGGCAACGCATTTCAAAATTCTCGCTTGATTAACAAAAATGAAATTGAAATAATGAAATTTGATAGGATTTAAATTTACAGCACCCGAATCACCAAAAATTCACAGTCCAAAATTTTGCGGCTAATATCTGTACCGCACGCTCGGTGACGTGCAGCAGTAGGCATTCCATGACCAGAGAATTCCGTTGACGTGATGTTTTCATTGGCTGTGGAAAATAATTGCTACATACAAACGTTGATAGAAGTCATCATCGTTTAAAAATTACATATCCAAAATATACGAATAGAACCTATGAAGACATTTTTTACCACTTCAAAGTGAACAAAGTAAAATTTCTAGTACATGGACGTCATTTTATGTCTCCATCATATGAAGGATTATCACGTTTTGTGTAAACATGTTGTATAAGTGGACGCAAGGAGTTATTTTGAACTCATTTATAATGTGTGATTAACGTTGTGGGGTCTTAATTTTGTTGTTGCATGGTCTTTTGGGAGATTTAGCTGTTATAAGAGCTACAAAACAACAACATTTCCTATAGTTATGCTATAAATAGCCAATCTCTCAAGGCATGTTTCCATTAGCACATTGCGCACACCCTGTGCATGCAACACATGGATTATAAAGTAAAATTAACCAGTTGTGGTCCATTTGTCCTTAGTGGGAAAACCTTATTAGTGTAATCTGTCCTGTGTCACGGATTATTTTGCCAGTAAAACGCACAGATGAAGGGGTGATGTCAGCAACGGGCTATCAAGCCTAAAACTGACACGGAATATAAAAATTCAACTAGGCCTCTACTTGTGTCTGCGTTCCTATATCATCATACATACAGGTGCAACACGCACAGTCTGTCCCAATAACTGTTTGAGTGCTACAATGTTAAAAGTTTAGCCTACCGGCAGATGACAAGTGAATTTTTGCAATTTATACTCTTGTCAACATAGATCTCTTCGAAAGTCGTCACTTTATACGTACACGTGGAAACATGAAAAGGGTTTGGTTGTCGTAATAGATGTAATCATCTCGCCATGTTGCATAACTCAAGTGAAAACATCCTAGGCAAGACACTTAAAGTGATCTTCTGTCTCGGTGCAGAATCGAACCCTGATCTCCGTGGTTGCACTAGAAATCCTCGCGATGCTAAGTCTTCTCAGGAAATGTCAGGGTCTACATGTATATTTAAAGCTGCATTTGGTCAGCGTTTACGAAAATAGAGATCTAATGGCGATGTTGTTCGGTAGACTCAAATTTGTTTGGCCATACAATTGTAAGGTACTCGGTGTTAGACAGCTTACAGTGTATCAATGCTCGCTAGAATAACCCTATACACGCCGTGAAGTTACGAAGTAAAGCCCCCGAGAAACATATACTAACAGAAAAACAAGTTAATGCACTTGCTTAATAACGAGAACATGCAGGGGGAAGCAGGCCAAATGGACGTGGTGGAAACGAGATAAACTGAATTAAACGGTGACAGCAGGCAAAAGGGCATACAAGCAGAGTATTGTAAACCTTAGACACGGGAAGGGCTTGAAATTCTGTAGGAACAAGGCCAGCGTGTACATGTATACACACCAATGAGCGGCTCGTTTTCAGCCCGTTTTCTTCAGTGATGAATAGGGAAATCAATTCAAAATCGTTAATCAAATGTGTCATCACATACATGGTATTAGTTGTATTGTCTGTAATTTCTGTCCTACTTATTTTCCGGTCATATTCGCGAAAGCATGGTCCTGGATGAACCGGACCCTGCAAATGTCCGGACATATCAGTCTCGGGAGAGAGAGCATCTTGTGTGTCCGATATATAACGCTTGATTCGGGTCAATGTCAACATGAGAGTCGATGTTAGATACAATGTATAATGGACTTAGCCAGTGTGGTTATGTATACGAATTTTGACAAGTTAGCTAAAGAGGGCGCTCCAAGTATCATTTGACTGGACTAAACATAAAATTGGAATTCAGATTATAATACGAGTTACAGTTGACAAATTCAATCATTGTTAACTAAGAAAGGAAGATAGAGTACAGTAATTAAAGTTTCAAAACACGAACTTTGCGAAGACCTTGATTCAGGCTACTTGGTGTGGTAACGCGTTCTTTTAAACAACCAAATTGTTTTTTCTATATCTGTCCTAGAAGTGAATGAACGCTAAAACATAAATAGCGAAACCTGTTCTTCGAAAACGTAAACTATACCTGGTGACGGGGATCGAGGACTGACGGGACGTGTCACTGCAATTTCTTGCAAATTTACAACCAAAAGCATTACGAAGGAGGGTGGCTTCATTTCCACAAAATCTCTTTCCCATTGATTTTCCGCCAAATGGCTTACCTCGAAGTACGACACTTAACTAGAAAAACAGGGAGCCAGTTTCCAATTGCAAACAGCAACAGAAAGGTAGTATTTATAAACCAAGGGTTCAAAAGGTGAACTCACTTTTGAGCTGTTTCAGGAATCAAAAGATAAAAACGCGGCTTTCCATCAATTCCTACGAAAGTCTAAAGGTGTACCTCCAAAAGGTAAACTTTCATGGAAGCCTCTCAATCGCAAATCTGCCCTTTTTTCGGCTCTTATCTCAGTTCCCATCTCAAAATGAATTGGTATCATATTTTTTCACCGGATTCCATCCTGTCAGTCGCAAACTCCCTCTGTCAAATGTGATCAACAAACTGGTGAAAGGAACAGTGGAAGAAGCCTGATCGAAATAGTATAAGATTTAGAATCGAGTTTGGCTTTACACGATATAGCTTTGCAATTACAGTTATAAACTCTTGTCAGTCTTATGCATTGGTAAAATGGTTGAATATCTAGGGTCGATTAGTAAAATCATTGGCTAATCATGTAAAGAATTTTTATATACTAGCATATGGTTTGTATAAATTTAATGCCTTATATCCCTGACGGATGTCTTCATTTTCAGTGCGTAGTGATGATAAAGCCAATAAATTATTTTTCAAAAATCAGAGGTCAGAAATGCCTTTAAGTTTACTTTGAAAAACAATCACCAATAAAATACCAAAATTGACATTCATGTCACTTTAAAAAAACGTAGACCTGGGGTTGTTTGGACAGAAAAATTCTGACTTGTAGATTGGAATGTGTCGACTTGTTGACAATGTGAATTAATTGGTGAGTGACGGATCAAGTCACGAAGAACTAAATCTGCGGCTACGCCTCTACTCAGTTACATGTGCTCTCCTGGAATTAAGTGTATGTATATATACATAACGCTAAACCCTCGTGAGAGACCGCCCCGAGTTGGCTGCTGGAGCAACTCGGGGCGGTCTGGGATCAAGCGGAAAAACCACAGGGTAAATCTGTGGTCGACGAATCTATTCGGTCGATTACATTTTATTGCCCGTGAAGCCGCTAAGGGCTGCCTGAAGAAATATGACTCGCGCGTTTGTATTTTCGCCTTTTTCAATAACATGTAAAAGATTCACCAACAAATTCCTCGTAAAATTCTGAAAACAAGCGTTTTTCTCCCACGAAAATCGATGAAGTTTTGGCCGAGATATTTCACTTTCAGTCCAGGCTAGCCCTGCACACTCAGAGAATCGTCAC
>NMRA01000444.1:39561-58417 GCA_002633005.1 Phoronis australis | reverse complement strand
CAATTTCAAGTGTCAAATTCGGAACACGGCGCATTCGTAACGGAACTATGGCTAAGTTTTGGCTCTCCCGCGATATCCCAGGCGACCGGCAGTGGCGCTGCGCACTACGACTCCGTTTTCGTCGTCTGCTCCACTGTGCGATGAAGAAATTTTACTTCATTTTTTAAAGAGAATGGAACCTGAGTGACGATGAAAAAACACAAGCTGCTGGTAAGATGTGAATTTGAATCGAAGCCGTAGTGAATCACTCAGAAACTCGCAATACTCTCTTTGTCAAACCTTATCTTAAGACGATTTCGAAAGCAACCCGTCATTATTGCCAACACGAAAAACGGATTTGGTCTATTGGGCATTTGAAGACTATTTTAAATACGACAAATTTGTTAAGAATTGATGGCACAAAATATAAAACATGTAATAAGCATTACGAAAAGAAGTAGGTTTCGCGCGCAACCGCTGTGGACCATAAACAAGTAGGTCTTTTAGTATGATAGTAGCAGTTAAATCGTGGTGGTGTAGTGGTAACGCACGAGCTCGCTATCCGCTAGGTCGTGAGTTCGAGTCTTTAGTACGTTCAGTTTTTCCTGTTTGACACGTTCTCCGTGATTTTTTTTTCTTGGTTAATACTTCAGGAATCAAGGAAAATGCTTGATTTTTAGAGGTAAAAACAGAAAATTTCCTGAGCGGGAGGGGGGCTCGCGATATCCTAGATCCGCCACTGTTATAACAAGTCCGCTATGAACCTCGGTTATAATATTTTTCGACACATCTCAATGGCCGGTACTTGTATTATTGCCAGCACGAAACTATATCAGTAACTAACGAACGAACCATTTTTTGTGGTAAGACAAGGCTTCTCATCTAATTAAAACAGTTTTTTTGTGTTTCGACCAGCGTACGTGAAATTATTAGTATATTTCGTCAGTGGCTGTATTGCACCTAACTCGTGCTAGACCCAACACAAAACACGATCGTTCAGTATAGCCGCTAAGGAAAGCAAGAGGGAGACATTCTTTCAGATCACATGGACCAGTCACGGCCTGTATTGATCGCGTTGGCTTAGCTCCTTTGTGCGAAGATTGCCTCAGGTCTCATTGCTGAACCACCAATAGCGGATTTGCAGCGCAAACGAACTACGCATTGCGCAGGTGCGAGTTACTTCCTGCGCGAAGGCTCATGGGATAGCTTGTGGTCAGGCATGTCTTGAGCAGGCTGGATAGTGTGTGCATTTGGAGTGATTTGCAAACTAAAACCCATGTTTCATTTTTTTGCTTTATACTACCAAGCAAGTCCTCTCTCTCGTTTGTAAACACAGCATAGCTACGATCAGTGACCGTGTGACCGAGGGCACAACTGTCATCATGACGTTCAGTATTGGGGCTATCGGCGTTGATTTCGAAATCTCCTCCGGTTTCAGACAAGTTGAGAGTTCTTGGGTTGCTTAACTTTTGTAGCTTTCGCGGTGGATATGCTGGAGGCGTTAATTTTAAGAGGAAACTCCGTCGGAATGTTGTTCTCATACGTCTTTTTTCCACCAGGAAAATGTTCGCTGCACACACGATGGCCCCTAGGCAATTACATCGCAGGGGATGGCGCAGGCATTCAGGGGCGATAGTACATGTACATCCTCAAAAAGTTACTCATTTCAAAATACAGCAAATAAAATCAAATGAACCATACATGTAGGAACACGGAGTTAAAATTAACACATGCCACGACTCTGGATACAATTTAGTCAGAAAAACTTGAACAAATCGATGAAAATCTGTCGCGGTTTGCTCGAGTTTCTCTCAGTTACCGGGTACCATTTTGAGGAAGTTAGTGAAATTACGCATGTTGACGAATAAAAAGTCCAAGGGACACACATCTTACAAGTTTCACCCGATACCTTCTCATGCTATTTTACAAGTGTCGCGCGCTAGCGTCACGTGCTAGCGTCACACGCTAGCGTCACGCGCTTCGCTCAGTCTCGCGCTAACCTTTGCTTAACTCACCCGATTCAGTTGACATGCTTTGTGGTTATCGCGGCTCACGCGGTGATAAAATTAACGGCAACCAAAAAAGTGGAGTTGTAATTCTTCGCCAAAGTCAACTTAATTCTCACAACTAGTCTTCAAAGATATGTATAGAAGTAGAAAGGACCAATGATGAAAGTAAGCGTTTTTTTAAATGAGTTAAGTGTAGAATGTATTTTTGACGAGGTGAAAACTCGAAATCGGTAACCCAAATCCGGTCGCGGCCCGTTTAAAATACACTGAAGTAACGAAATGAGTACAGAAAGCGAATTGGAGTATTGTAGCCCCTATATGGCCAACCGAGGGGCTACGTGCTGCCTACTAGATAGCCCTGCGTTGGTTTGAATGCGCTAAATCTTCCCTTACTCCCAGCTCTCCTAATGTTGTTTATCCATTTTTCACGAAGTTCTTGGTTTGCAGGGAACACATAAAAACTCATATTTTTATCTGTCTTGTTACCAGGAACACAAGTGTATCCGCCGTAAGTTTTCTTCGCGCTCATACCGCGTATTATGCTTGTCACTATGGCCGCTTTTGGAATCCTGACCACAGCACCCACAATGCACCATTTTAACCTAATTTCAATATGGCGTCGCTGCAAATCCGCTAATAGCGGATTTGCAGCGACGCCATATTGAAATTCGCCATTGTGCGTACGTAAAAATAAAATCACAACGCGGCCGCGTATTGATGGCCCTTTCACTAGTTGTAACTTATACGGCGAAATCTGATAAGCAGTTGTTGTGTAACCCGGGGTAGTCTACAACTTTAATATGGTGTCAAAAGGCAAAATGAACACAAAACAGTAAGCTATAAACGAGGCATAATTCATCAATGGCCCCATGGACTACTGCAAGGGGTCACGTACTGCATTGTAAAATTGTGGGGATACTCCAGTTTTTAAAAGATTCTGAGTCACTTCCATTCAGTAGCGTCAAGACGTGATTTATTTGTCGCTCGTCAACAATATGTTTAATAACTATCACCTCTACACCACTAGATCGAATGAAATCCGCACAGCTAATATTGATACCACGAACTCCGAAGAGAATCACGCGGCATTCATACCACTTGCAGTCTTTTCCTCCCCCTTCGCCATTACGAATTGTACGGTGCCGTAGTCATGCCACTCGCAGTCTGTCCTTCAACCTTTCGCCATCAATTTTGCGACCGTTCCCCTTGTCAAATGCCAAGTCTAATTTAATTCCTCCCCCGAAAATCCTAGCACTCAATGTAATTAAGAAACACATTCGACACAAAAGCACAACCTTGACAAAAACCTGCGAGGAAATCAAGCCATGAGTGCAGGTTCAGCGGTCAGTGGTAGCATATGCAGGGGTAACCCCCCGGACATTTAATGACTCACAACCCAACCGAGTTCAGAACGCGTCCGGGCGAAGCCTGACCTCACTCCGGTTGAAGGTCACCCGAGGCCTGACTAAGGCTGAAGTGCGTTCAACGGGAAGCTGGATTCGATCAGCACTGTACGTCGTTAATATCTACACACGTTTTTACAGACGGACACCTCAGTGTAACATATATCCGGACCTAATTCCCTCCACCAATACTGTTTCTCAAATTTTCATGTACCCTCATCACTACAGCCTAAAAACATGTATGTGCGTGTGTTAAACAGTTTTGAAATGAGCAAATTAAAACAGTCTCTAATTTTGGTTTAAAGTACAACACGCATGGCACCTTGCTTGGTGCACGGGTGTATTCTGCTGCAGGTGATCTCAACTGACCAATACAACCTTATTATGTATTTGGTTCGAGGAGAAGACAAAATTGAGACACACAGTCCAAACTATCGTCATTGCTATGTAAACTCGATTTGTCATCTTTGTCGCTTTTTCTCAGTTCTGAAGCGACAACCTAATTGATACATATAATGCGTCTCTGTGCTAAGCTACGTTAAGGCTGGGGAAATTGAGAAGGCGATGTACCCTTTCGTGTCAACTTCCTACACCACAACCTGAAGCGTTGTCTAGGGTCATTGGTGGTTTCGATATTCTGATTGGTAAAGGAAGTACAGATTTATAGATTAACAGAGGCCAGTTGTAATGTAGGTATTTATGCACGAAAGCAGCGACATACGGAGTTGCAAAGGCCTAGACACTATAATGAAAAAATGGACTGTATCTCCCTTCTCTTTTTCTTCTGCACTTAGGAGGTAACGAGACGTAGCCATCTTCTATCAAAGTAAATCTTAGGTTCTGTGCCAAGGTTAGCGACGTGACCGCAGTTTTTCCAGGTTTCGATTCGTCTTTGTAAAAATCCATTGACGTCATATGGCTTTGTGTAAACATTGTAGCGTCGAAGAAGAAAAATGCATAAATGAACCTTTACCTAGAGGACCTCCTAGTGTGCTGACCGCGTTGTTTTTGACAAATTAAAATTTTTGTGCTCTCTGGCCTACCGACTCGTAACATTAGTGTATTTTTAGCCGATATAAATTTCATTCCCCCTATGACCAACAATCAATCAATGTTACTAATCCTCGCTTGTTGCCAATATCGCAGCTTTGACCGCATGGGCGTGTGGACTCTTCTGTACAGGAGAATAGACCAGGGGTTAGAATGACTGGCGTTACGCTAAATGGGACTTTTGGGGTTATGTTTCTAAGATATACTTCATTACCGCCAAGTACTTATGAGTTTGGTACTAACAACATATCTCACATTAATGAACATGGATTCACTGTAATTTTGAATGGACACTCAGCAAATCTTTCAATATCGTTGATCAGGCTGAAGCAACAGCTAAGGACATCACGGCGTTCTCCCGTTCAGTGACTTTACCAGACGTAGAGGGTTGTGAGCCTGTGCAAACATCTAGCTCCTCTGTTAACTGCCACGGACAGTCTTTTATCTGGTATGACAACAGGCAGACCAATTATCTACAAGGTTTATTACAAACCACCTTGAGAACACCGTCAAACCCGGAGGGAATTGGTACGTTCGAAAACGGATGTAGTAGGGCGATTTTGGCGACACAAAAACTAAACATGATAAGAATTTGACAATAAATTCAGAAATACAATTGGTTTATGTTCAAGTATGTTGTAATTTAACGTTGTTTTAACAACCCAGCTCAGTCACGGTATTGATAGGATCTTATTGGAGATTAGAACTGGTCCTCAAACAATGAATGGTAGATTGGAGTTAAACAGTTGTGTCAAATGTTGGCTACAGGATCATCTTCCCACCTTACTGTTGACGAATAGAATCGAACAAGTTGGGATCAAAGGGAAAACGCGGACATAGAAGTATGTACGAGATCAATACACAGCAATTGATCAAGGTCTGTTTATACACAAAATCGGCTCGCAGCAGGTTGCCAATACATGTACTCAACAGGCTGGTGAATTACAATCACTGATGTCTCACTATGATGTTGGGCAGTAGTTGGTCTCTTAAGCCTACAACGACACTGTACATAGGTCACTCTCACCCTGTTGTGGCCTTATGTGTCCTCTTAATTATTATGATGGCGTTATGAGGTAGCCTCTTTTTATTTCTAATGATGTTGTTGCATACATCAAAACATGACAAGCCTTAATATGTCGTTATTTTCTTCCCTGACGCCCATCGTTACTTTAAACCACACTAAACTTTGCAATTCTTTAATGAGAAGTTTTGGTGAAACTAACTATACACGTACACGTACATGTATGTGAGTTGTTTGCCGATATTTTAATTGAATTCAATTAAGTAGACAGATTTCAAGTAGACCTAATCTAAAGTCAATCCGTGGGTCTTTACAATTTCAAACTTGCTTTCAGTTTTCAACATCGTCTTCTATTTAGTGCGTTTATTTGATCAATTCATATGATTTTGCACCTCATCATTATGGTAATGCATAGCCGAAGAAATCGAATCTCAAATGTCCCTTTCAAACACACTTAGACCTTCAACGGCGCTTCATGCGCAGATGTAAAAGGACATTCAAAAGTACATGTAGTCTACCCAACGGACAAGGATTAAGCAAACATGTCACACAAACTGTAAGACGACTTACAATGTGTTGTGCTTTTGCAACAAAGAAACATGATTCAAATCTTGAGGCAGTGACCACGTCAAGTAGCAGACAGCGCCATCTAAATATACCAATGTTGTGGGTTCTCACTTATTATTTTGATATTTCATATGTGCACAAGCGCCGACATTTGTGATTTCCTGATTTGAGTAGCCCCTAGAATGTGCGACCCTGGGATCGCATGTTAGCGCCCTGCAAAGCAAAACCCCACTCGATTAACAAAGGCGGATCCAGGATTTTGAGTTAAGAGGGGCCAGGGCAAAGTATTAGCCAGGATTTTGCCCGACAGACATTCACACCCCCGTACTACCAAATGGAATTTTAGGGGTGGCCATGGTCCCCTTGGGCCCCTCTACGTCTGCCACTGATTAATGACGAGGTATATTAAACATTTTTAACTAGTAAAGCCAGCAAAAGTATTCTTCATACATGTACGTCTTGGTTAACCTAATAAGTTCAACCTTATCCTGTTTTAACTTTAAAATGCGTTTTGTCACGTACCTACAATAGGGAGATTGCGTTTTTAATAATCATAACAAAAGCCGTGAAGTTCACAAATAAATTATTCGCACGAATATTAAGCCTGTAGACATGACTTATCAGAATTAATTCACGATTCCTTCTTGACCATACCTGACTATATCCACTTTATTGGTTATATAAAAATATCAAGTGAAGTAGTCAACGTACGTAAAAGTAATAGAGTTATTCAAAATTTCAAAAAGACCCAGATAAGTTGTTAAATCAAATAAAAACTCTTATAAAATTTTCCATTTCATCATTTAATTACATCACACACCACCATATAACCACGTAAAAACCACGTATGTGGCGCTACATGCAGATTCCACGTGTCCACACTTGGTAATGTTACTGCAACACTGTTGCCTCAACCTTCGTTTTAATATCTGTTTTTATGCTTAAATTGCCTTGTTAAATTAGCCGATTCACATTTACGGTCAAGTGCCTACAATCATTCAATTGGCCCTAATTGAGCAGGCACTTGACAAGACTACAAATGTATCTAGGACTGCAACCGTAGACTGGCGATACAGTTCATGAAAGGCCAACGCTATGGCCAACCCATTGGTTGTTCTGCCTCCAACTTTTCTACTATTGTAAAAACGAGTTGATGAAGTTGTACAAAACCGTCTATCAGGTACTCAGTTCTAGAATGGGCAATGAAACACTTTCGTTTATTTATTGCACGGTGGCGGCCAACAGTACATGTAAATTAAAGTTTCCTTTCTGTTGCTTTATCTCCAAAAATAGGCTGTTTTATCTTGAACATGCACAGGTACATTACGTTAAAAATAAACATCTAATTCCATCTTACTTTTCATTTGGTGGACATGCATTAACTTGAGCTGCACAGGATACTAAAACATTACAGTATACAGTACGTGAGGAGCTAGAGCGTGGCCTGTACTTAGAATCTATTGTCAATTTGTTGGTCAGCACATTGACATAAACTAAGCCAGTGGAATCATCAATTTGAAACTTTCCAAGCTCTAGATAATCTTATGCATAATATTATGTTCTCGAAGTACATGAGACAAACAATACGTGCTGAAGTGCGTTCAGACGTATTGTGAAAAACTGGGTAACTGAATAATGAAAATGTCCTGGTTCTTGGAAAAGGTTCTTTTGCCAGTCTTTTGCTGAGTCTCCTAGTCTCGACCCCTCCCGGTCTCACCCCTTTTCCCTGCCTTCAACGTTTCAACCGACCGCGTTTTCATTACTGGGTCCATATTTCCCACACTTGCCCTTTACTCTGCATGGTCCTGCCTGCACTTGAGGAAAAGAGAAGGAATGAGATCGTGACACGCTATCACGTCATTGCCAAAATATTATTTCATACAGCCAAAGAGTGCAGTATTTGGCTGTGTCGAAAACAAAAGGATGTGCGTATTGCGAATCGACCTTGGGGTCATCAGACAGAGTGAAAGAGACGTGACTGGCTAAATCTCAAAATCACAGTTATCTTAAAAAAATCAGGCTACGATATTTCGTTAGACACGCACTTTTTGCCCCATGTACAAAGAAGTGGCACACAGCGCCCCATTGGGGTACGGACAGTAGATGTCAGGGGAGGATTCAGGATTTTATATTAGAGGTGGTCAGGGCAAAGTTTTAGCCAGAATTTTTGCCCGTCCGACATTCGCACCCTCAAAATGCCAATTGGAATATCCTTGGCCCCGACCTATACCTGCCACTGGAAATTAATTAATCTGCTTACTTTTAGGATTTTTTGAGCTAAGCTGGAATAACATGCACATTGCTCAAAATGTTTACTAAGCCTTCATGTAGAATCAATAGGTACATGTAATGTGTGTTTTTTGTCCACGTGCACATTTTGAAGTCAAGGAAATTGACAACATCCACGTTTTCTTTAAAAATTCCAAAGCTCACAAATTTCGTTCCGTTGTACATGTATTCCAATGCTGTACTCAACATTTTCCTTTAGGCGCAGAGTTTCGTATTTACATGTCAGTATGCGAATTGTTTGCCTCTTTTCAAGTGATTTCAATTAGTGTCATTTAATTTGGAATACAAAACAGACTAAATTGCGTTGATCAGAGTGGTTTTCTGACTATGAAACAAAAACCAACCTGGTCACTTGGTAATTTATGTTTTGTTAGTAAAATGTTAAACTTCTTTTGGTGATATTTTTTCAACTATCACCGAAAAATTCATTTCTCGATCCGACAACAACGCAATACCTCGGAAAAAAATTGACATCAGTTCATCCTCACGTCACCATCAGTGCATACTACGAGGCGCTTTACACAGGATGTTACATGTACATTATATACATTGCGCTGTGTTCTTATAGTGCCAGACTGCAGGTACATGTATCACAGGGTCTTGACTGCTGACACACACCTTATTGGAAAAGAGTCCATTCTGCACATCGGTATCAACTGTCTGAAAAACCAAAGGGTTTTGCAGCATTTCCAACTCACTACTCAAGATAATCGAAACTTGATAATGTTACAATTTTATCTGTTAATTTACAGCAAAAACATTCGGGCATATAAAAAAGGGAAAATAGCCAACTTTGGTGATATTTTTCCAAAATTGTCACTTATATCCAAGCGTTAAGTAATATGACTACACATCCAGAATGCCCATTCTCTTTAGATTATAAAATGCTGAAGCAAAATACCTATTAGCAGCCACATTTTGGCAATTTTGATATGTTGGTCAGCCACAATAAACCATACCTACTTTATCAAACAGGAGGCGACAGGGGTTGAAACTAAACCTTTGGCCCAGATTTTCCATCAAAACAGGTCACGGTTAGAAAGTTTGGCTTTTCTCATTCAAAAGCAACAAGAAACTGTATTTCCTAGAATTTTTTCCAACGCATTCCCCAAAACAGTCGCCATACATGAAACACGCCCTTTACATGAATTCAAGAAACCAGAAAGTGTGATTTTCTCAATTGCCATAATTTTTGAAGGTAAACGATTACTTCCTTTCCTGCCCAAAACGTCACATTTGCCCCTTTCAAGGTTGTTGTCCGTATGCTAAGGTAACGTGGCATACACAACACGTAGCATTAATAAAATGCAGTTCTTTGGTTAAAAAAGTTCAACAAAACACGAGGATTTGCTTCAGATAGAATAAAAACAGAATAAATTGAAATTGATTATATGACCGTTGGAGATCGTTGTTTACAGTTTCACTCAATTTTTCATTCAACTATCGCCAGCGGTTACAATCGACAAGGTCAATAACGAATTCGTTTGCTGTTGTTTGAGATCAATACAGAAGTTGAGTAGAGAAAGAACGCTGGCTGATACAACAAAATATACCTCTATTCAGGTGTAGGATGTCACAACTCTACTTGACTCGACGTTTTTGGTTGTCTCCTTGTTTACACATTGATGATCATTATTTCCCTTTGCTGATCTGTGTTGATTCTAATAGATATTCTTTCAAGCCAAACGACGGGTTTGGATACATACATGTATGCATTTATTCCGAAGCACTTATTATTTATTTTTTGTTTTATTTGATCTTTATTAGGTCTCACGGAAGTGGACAGTCGCCTTATCCTTTAGTGAAATTCTTAGGCAGAGCAATGTGTTAGAAAACTAGACCGAAATCTAATTGGACAATTCAGCCTCAAGAACATTTTGTGAATGATAGTGGCTTATAACGATTTTGAAACAGGAATTTTTAATTTAAATTTGCTTTTTTATCTTGTTTCTGATCTTCTTTTTTCACAAAACTCTTGTGAAAGAAACAAAAAACGGGTAGAATATACATGTTACATAGGGCTTCATCATGTTTACAATAGGCTATAAAACGACATAAACGATCAAATATTTTGCAAAAAGTACACGAGACCTTCACATATTTTAATAAACAACACTTGCACACTAATATTTTTCAAAAATGAATTTAACATGAACATTGTGCAAGGACTTCCTAGTAACGTAATCGTTCAGGTGTATGCACTGAAATCGTTCACCACGTTATTAATCCCACAAAACGATAGACGAATAAGCAACCAGTTATCTTTGTCGGATTAAGTGAATAGAGCTGTCCATTTTTAAAATACTCATTTCCCAATGCAAGGTGTCTGCAAGGTACAATATTTTTGTGATAAGTGATTTATTTACATTAGTTTAGCTAAACCGAATGGTGTAAAATTAGTGTTAACTTTCATGCCTCAAAACTATTAAATTTGCCAGCATTGTATACATTTATCTAGGTATACATGTATGACATTCTGAAAATCTTGACACACTACTGCCACGGAAGGCTAGGATGTCACAGATAAGCAGCCAATTTTTCCACTACACACTAATTCCGAAAAAAGTAATCACGTGGAACACGTGTACCCAAAAGAAAGACTGTGGTGTCACATTTTTGGAAGAATTCATATAGTATGCTTATGGGCATATTTTAAATTAATGTCTACATGTCTTGAGAATCTGTATAGTTTGTTCTGAAATAGTTGAGAACGAGCAAATAAAATGCCTTTTACTGTAATACCATTACAAATATAGTATTAAAAAGAATGTTTGGTTTAAAATCCTTTTTAGTTTAGGATGTTTGGCAAAGTCTGAGAATTCAATCATTCCTATCCGAAAATAAAATTGGGTTAATTTGACGATTTAAAAAAATCCTTTTCCGAATATCGGCCCATGAACCTATTTTTGCAATTCTCTGTAGAATTGGAATGTTCTAAAGCCCCACATTAGCTATGAAACGTCAAGTTAAAAAGGTCAAGAGATTCGAAGATATATTAACAGCATTGGTATAAAAATGACATGATCTAATGAAATATTCACAGCGAGGACTATGTGACAGCAAAAATATTACTGACTGATTGAATATTTCTTTCATCGATTTTCCATGCAGTGATATCTTAGGAATTTAAGCAACAAAAGGTGCTTCGCAGTGTGGGTCCATTTCAAAGTGTTTATCCCACTTGACTTTGATCGACCAGCCTATTGATCAAAAAGGCTCATACCTTGGGGAAACACCTGATCGATGACACTTGTTTACCGACGTCGAGAAATATGACACATGCAAAAATGAGACAAAGTCTAAATCAATCAGAAAAATTTCCAGTCGATGTCAATATTGATTGACAAACTGGCAAGGGACGTTTTGCAATGTGTTGGAACAGTTGATTCATAAGATTGTTTTTAGTCGATATTGATTATAGCATACTGGCGAGGCAAGTTTTGAAGAGAATTGATACAATTTATTCATAGGGAAGATTATCGCCATATTGATTATAACGACTGCCGAGGCATGTTTCGAGACGTGTTGAAACAATTGACTCATAAGGAAGTCTATAGTCTCATTGATTTAAACAGACTGTCGAGGAAGGGTTTGAAACGTGTTGGCAAATTTACTGATGTACATAAGATACATTTAAATAAAATGAGAACAATGCGAAATGACAAGTGCCAGCTTTGTGTACTATCGAGGACTATTGATCACATGTTTTTGGAATTTGGGCATGCAGTTGCATTTTGGAACGAAAAACAATCTTGGTTTTCAAATATGGAATACAACAACCCTTTATTAGTTGATAAGAATGTGAGGCTAATGTTGTCTGTATACTTTGTTTTATGAATTAATCACATATTAACCCTAGCATACAAAATTAAGTATAACTGTACTTGTAGTCTTTCATTTTAGGGAGTTACAGAAATGAAAATGATGTCGTTAGGATATGAAGTAGGATAATCCTCTGGTGACATTTATGGATTTATCGTTGATTGAAATCAGACGAAATTGGGAAGTGTTAATGTGAGTGTTTGTGCTTTTACTCTTCACAAGTGGTGTTAAAACTCTGTTATTTTATAGAAATGCATTTTACATTCATGACTACGATGTACTGCAGATAGATCACTACTTGGGTGTCAGCATAGGACATTCTGTATCACTCGATAAATAAAATCATTTCTTCATCAAACAATTAGTTGTCCTGCCACATACCGCGGCAGTGTGTTACACTAACTTAAAGCAAGATATATTGGAACACCTTTTAGGATTGTGATATTACTAAAGAAAGTGGACTCTGGAATTATTGCAATATTTGCCACATCTGATATATATATATATATGTAGTTGTCAACATTAGACAATGAAAGACACTGAATTGAAGAGCTGGATATCTGGGTCACTTGTCCATGCCAAAATACAAGAGTGATATTTTCACAAAAGCACACAAAAAAATCGACAGCCTTTTTGTTGAAAGGTAGACATCACACCTGACAGCGCACTACTGTGTTTTTTAAGTCGAGTGAGAAATAACGGGAGTCTTAAAAACCAATCAAACGTCACTTTCTTCGAGTCACATGGTAAAGACAGAGCTCTGTCACGTCGGAGATTACAATCGTAAATATTAAATTGTTAATTTTGTCGTGAGGCAAAAGATAGGACGTCTTGAAGTTGCAATCAGTTTACATGTTTTAACCCGATGTCTGTTTAGTCACATCACGAGACCTAATGTGTATAAAGAATATGGCCACAGAATCCCAATGTCACATTGGCATTAATATTCTTAATAGATGGCGCTGCATGCTAATACTTTACACGATGTCATCGAATCAACAAGTTTGAAAATCATCTGTGTGGACTACGTTCTATCGTTCTTACCATTTGTCACAACGCCACCTATCAATTGATGTGAAGATGTTACCCTTTGAAGTGAGGCTGAACAACACACGGATTCGTGTGTTATCACGAGTGCGCGTTTTTCCACATTTATGGTTGATACGCCATGTGAGTATTTTCACTCGACCTCCGGTCATTAGAAAACACTCACACTGCGCAAGATCTGAAGGTCGAGTGGCAAAAAATGTTCGTTTGTCTTGAGAAAAATTTGTGATTTTAAATACCGAATGATCTTCAGTGCATTGCGTGTGTTGCCCTGTTCCCCAATAGATGTCTCTGCTGTCAAACTGGTAGTCTAACATTCTACGGGTGACCCTTCACTTGCTGTTGTAGTGCTCTTGGTGAGAAACCTTTTTGTACAAAATTGCTGTTGTACTTGACAATAGGACATGGTTTATAGGAGCTTTGTGTTCTTTTACGTGTACCATGACTGTAAAAACATAATGTGCTGAAAGCACTGAACACAGTTATTTCAACAGCTTATCAAAAAATTATTCATTTTATTTTATTATATTTTATTTACTGGGTAGGCCCTTTTTATTAAACCACTGACATATAAATGTGCTTTATTTTATTTCTCTTATTGTTATGAATTATACGTACTGTCTCTATTTGCCCTCTATCTCTCTCTCGCACTTGGGGCAACTACATGTATGGAGTTCAGTTCTTTCGCGTGGGAATCCTACCCAGAGTTAAAGGAGCATGCCACCCCAAAATACACCTTTTTTGTACCAATTTAGACCGAGTGGTTCTTCACGATAAAGGCATGTTCGGTTTCGTTACGTGATACTGACCTGAGGGCGGAGTGAGGTGTTGAAATTATCCGATGACATCCTTGGTTTCACACACAATCTGTTCCGCAGTTCATAACACACGTTACTGGTGTCAGCTTAGCGCTTAAATTCATCGTTTAATACCAATAAATCATCAAACTTTGGTGTAAAATGATTAAAAATACACCGAGTTCTTATAAAATTGTATTGTTTTATTTCGCTGTTACAAATTTATAGGTATTTGAAGCAGGATCAGGCTAAAGCAGATGTTGTCAGCAATCTTTCAACATATCAGGCGCCAGTGACTATGGATTGGGCAATGAATTTTTTGCCCAGAAAGGGATATCATGGCATGTAACGACAACTGTGACACAAACCCAAGGCGACATGTATGATGAAAGCTCATCTTTATATCCTCAATCGAAAATGGATCTCCTGAGACAATTATGCAATTACTGAAACATTACCCTCCTTGTTCAACTGTCATAAAAATCAAAACTGGGCATATTCACTCCCATTTTGGTCCTGAAATTCCTAACTGTGATAGGTTTTGTATTTTCATCGCCAAAAATAACACTCAGAAAAGATGCGAAATCAAAACTGTTCTCGGGATTCAGGCAACCTATCTGATTCAGGTATTGATGTCAGGGAATTCCAAATGTATTAGCTGTGATAGTAGATCATACCAGGTTCAAACAACTGTGCGAAAGTCTTATTCATTCCCCTGAACCATGCTGTCCCTTAATATTTACGAAACTACGTGCAAATAGAGGGGAATTCCGAAATAGTACAATTTGATTTATATTGTATGTTTTACTAGGCAATGTGTTGTTTGTCGGGTAAAATGGCGGCTTGAAAACGAAGGTGTGTCAATAATGCTTCTTTCTAAATGGTCAGTTAAGCCGTCACTCAAAATCTTGGCGATAGATCAATTCCTTCAGGACGGGTTTTCTGATCAAATGACAAGAAGTTGCAGCGCTTCATGTGACAGGTCCCGTCTTGCACTAAGGATACAGTGGCCCCGTCCGCTGGCTTGCTGCTGTTCTATTCCGCCCACACGGATCATCCAACTAAAGCCAGTTTGCAGTGCTTGTCACTCAGACCTGACCAATCAGGTACACCTCAGTTTCAAGTCATATACACTGTACTAATGGCGTTTGACTGTTATATTGGAAGCTTAACTCGTGTGACAACTGTGAGGTGTAATGTCTTATTTATCAGTTGCATCCAACGGTCAAAATAAAGGGATCGTGCCATAAAAGAAGCCTCTTTTGTAAGGGTGAACACATTATGCTTAAAGCATCCGCGCGCCACTTATACCTAATGTTTGGGGAACAAAGTGGTAGTTAGAGTTCCACTTTCATGTTGAAGATGAAGATTTACATGTACATTCAAACCGTGATAAAATGTGCCAAAATTGTTCATTCCAGCTAATGCTTCTTTGCTAATAGTTGGGTGAGCTGTTGCAAATTCTTAATTAACAAATATAAAAAACTATAGGTAAAGTTCTGCTGGCGAAAACTCAGAAACCATCTACATTTCAGATGAGTACACGTGGGACGCGTTATTTAAAACGCAATCCCCAAAAATGATCACAGTATCACTTAAATTCTACAGAGTGTCTTCAAGTATTCATTATTCGTCGAACAAATCATTGACAGCAAGGGGACAAACGGTGCTAATTATTTCAGCCAAAGCTTCGATAAAGTATCAATTCGTGTTTAACCGTGCAATAGAAATATGTGACCCACCACCACAAAATGAGTCTTAAGTCGGAAACTCTATTTCCCGACCAGACTGCAAACAGTCGCTATCGGTTAAAATTAGGTCAATTTTTTATTGCAGATTATGATTATTTATTCATTCTACTTCACAAAACAATACTTTCAAACAAGCAAACTTCATTTTAAATCTTATTTATTTCATTTTGAAATACATCACCTTCTCCACGACTGCATATCTCGTGAAATTTTCATCGAAATTTGCCGGTTTTCGTGTCCTCATTGCTCAGTCTTCCGATGACCCAATTCGCTCGTAAATGCATCAACAGAAAGGTCAAACTCTGCTCATTATGCATGTAGTAAGTTTTTTGTCCAATCAACAGTCGTTATTTCACTTTTTGCATTCGGGGTATTTTCAACAGAAGTGTCACTCACCAGTCTTTTAGCTAGCAACGACCTTTTAACCCAATGCATCGCTGACCTCATTCGCTAGAACTAGTTAAGTGGGTGTGAAACTGTGGGGTCGCGAGGTCACGGCATGTTTTCAAGACAGTAAGATGACTGGTCGCCGTGTAGCTGATATCTCAGTGATTAACTCTTGCCTCTGACTGCCGTATCAAGATCAGTGAGAATTAACTGAACTCATCAAAGAGCACATTTGTTGATGGAGACAAGGAGGAATTTCGTGACAGCGACGAGTCGTCTGACGACAGCAACTCGTCGCCAGATGAGTTTCATGATCTCTTGTATCTTAGCTTCTTCTGCTTGACCAAAAGATAATGCATGTATCATATTCAGCGTGTTCCATCAAAACAGGGATCTTCGTGAAAACGGATATCCCGCAGACGAAAACATATTACTTCACCTTCAAAACAGCTACACTGTAACCGACCTGAAAAACATGAACCCCAACCTTTAACCTCATGATAGGACCATACGCTGAAACATCACCCCACACTTTCTGTCAAATGTTGTTGAAAGTTAAAAATTATTGAATTAACTGGAATGACAGTAAGATTCACCGAAATAGCAACGTATTAGGTGTATAGATTATAATGAAGTTGACCCACAGACAAGTTTCAAGAGTTTTTCCGATACAAATCCCGTAACAAACTCTTTATAAAGTAGGTAAGGTTTTATTGTTGACTTTTAAAAGATATGCAAAAATCATCAGGAAAGTACTTGAAAAGGCGTTAACTCGGTGTTAGAGGCAACTGACAATGAAAAAACCGAAAAAGTCAAGGTTTCTTGTCCGATCCCCGGTGTTCCTGGTTCAAAGGGCGGGGGTCTTGATTTACAGGCTCGTTAACTGTTTCGAACGTGCATGCTTTTGTTTGTTACTATAGGATATTTGTATTCACGGGGTTCCCTTTTTCGAGAGAGCACCTTGATATTGTTGTAAACTAAAACATATGCATTTACATGTATATTTGCAGGCGGTGTGGGTTACTCTGGAGCAGTATTATTTGGAAAGGTGTGACTCCCGAGTATTTAGATCTAGCTCCTATTACTAGCCCTACATGTACTCCATGGTTATTCCAGTCATGGTCATTGCAAAGGAAAACGATGATATTCACTTATCCGCTAATGAAGTAGTTAGTAAACGTCACTCGTAAGTGAGATTCTGCAGAACAGGAATAGCCTTATGATTTTTACCTATCTAGACTTGAAGTGGGGGTGTCGTAAACCTTAAATGTCTCTGGAATCCCCAAAACAACTAAACTTATCTAACAGTTAGAGTGTTATCTGGAATTTCAAGGGAATCGAGAATTTTGTGGACATCATAGTATAGCCTACACGTTACAGGCTTAGAACTTTCGTACGCTCAGATTGTTTTGAAACGATTAGAGAACCATGGACTAAGCTTGAACGGTGAAAGATGTCAGTTCGGCATTAAAAAGCTGTACTCATGTAAATAATATAGCCTTATTGATTTGACTGGCTTGAAGACATTCGGAAAGCGAGTGACCAGCAAAACGTGAGCAAGGCAGGATTTTTTCTTGGTGTTGTCATTTTTTGACTTCATACCAGATTACGCTACAATTTCTAAACAATTGAAATGACTGTCTGGTGAAAAAGGGGACCCTTCTCCGGTTTTGCCCTGCACAGAAGTTGCAGATCAGTGAGCGATCTGCAGTAGGTATCAAACAACGTCTCCTGTGTTTTCGAGCGCTTAATGATCTTTAGTTTTCCTGAAGGAGCACTTATTGTCGATTGGATGACGGGCCAGAGCACCTTCAGCTCCACTGCGAAAGCATCTTGATTATTTCGTAAGTTTTCAGCAATACAACCAGGTCCTACAAAAGTCGACTATACACTGTATTTACTTGTAACCGTTTCCGCTTAATTTCCAGGTGACATTTCCGTGGTCAGTAGTCTAATGTACATGCAGACTGTGCTGTTGATTTATAACTAACTTGAACGTTATCTGCCTTTGAGTTGAACTAAATTGCAATGTTATGTGTTTCTTTTACTTTTGAGATCAACATCTACCACAGTGCAGTCCAACAGACTTTTATTTTACACTATACACTACTGTCCATCAGCAACCTGTTCAAGTAGGAGCTCCACAACTGACATTCAACAATGTACATTGTAGCATGCAATATCTGTGTCGCCATCCTAAAGGAAGTACATCTGTAACAAGTGGTCAATTTAAACATGAAATGCCCAGATAAGGATTAGATTACTATCCAGGGTCGTCTAGGTGAAGAGTGGTGCTGATGAACAGGGTCAATGCATTTTCCGAATTATAGGTAAGTGTATAGGATACGCATACAACTACTCAAATATTCCACATATAAACACATAATTTATGCTTCTGTGGTAGGCGCGAGTGGATATCCTATTGTATATGCGCATGATTCTGACACTTTTTGCAAATTCTTTGCATAGGTACATTCCTTCACGATTTTGAGTTCAAAGAATTAGTCAAAAGCAGTGGCGGATCTAGGATATCACAAGGGGGGGGGGCCCAACATTTTGTCCGGCTGGAAGCATTTGCGCAAACTGAACCACGATTGTAGATGCGCATAGCACCGAATGGGGGGAGGTCGGGAGGGGGGCAAACCCCCCTCCCGCCCAGGAAATTTTTTTGTTTTTACCTCTAAAAATCAAGCATTTTCCTTGATTCCTGAAGTATTATCCAAGAAAAAAA
>NMRA01000444.1:0-38808 GCA_002633005.1 Phoronis australis | reverse complement strand
GCCAAGGGGGGGGGGCCCGGGCGCCCTGGGCCCCCCCCCCTAAATCCGCCTATGAAAAGGCTAGATGCCAACGCAAAAGCTGAATCAGCGTTCTCTCATCGGCACATCCATTCGAGTAGCTAAGGACAGGGTGCATGTGTATGGACCACTCAAGCCCTTCATGGAGCCAAGCCGGGTTTTATTTCAGACTGTCAACATTTTATTTTGATGTGCGGCTTGGAAGTTGAGTGCACACGAAAGTTCACACACATTAATCGCTGGAGCACGCCATACATTTTCGGCAGCATGTGAGTGGCAGATGGGTGAGATTGCTCAAAGATATTTTGCCCGAACAGCCTACGAAACAAGAAATTGAGTATTTTGGCGACTTAAAATTAATCAGTTCGCTGGTTATTGACCCAATGTAAAATGTTATTAACCCAATATTCTAAGCGAATTCTGAAAACAACGAGCTTAACAAACTCCGTTGTGGAAATATATTTATTGTTCTTGCAAGACGTCCGGATTATCCACAAACAATTTCTACAACAGTATCGCATTGCGGAACTCTTCAGATCCACTTTTTGCGCGCCAGTAGATGTACCTGGCAGAAGATTTTGACTAGTAAATGACAAGTTTTTCTCTGTAAACGAGCGGTTCAATTTTATCGCAAAACGTGGAAATGCCAACCCAAGCACTAAAAAACGACGGTCATAGCATGTCTTCAGCGCCCTCAGACTTGATAGCAATCTCACATCTACGCTGATGTTCAATTTGTTGGGTTTGAAGGGTGCTTTACATGTTTGCACCATTATTTTTGTTCATGATTACGTTATCAATGCATATATCCCGAAAGCCGGTGATCTTTCTAACTGTTAACGTTCCTTGGGCAACGTAATTATTATTGACTGATGCAACTGGCGTTCAACTGTTTAGACTGTGGTTAGTGTGGAAAGGCGTGGTCCCACAAAGATGTCAGTATATTAATCGTCGCTGATTGATCAAGAAAATGAGGAGATTTTCCGATGAAGAGGATGATACGGAGAGGGGCATCAGAATTGAAATTAATTTGTGTTTGGATGGAATAAACGAAACAACAGTGTTGTACAAGAGATCATATATTTCACATGTCTAAAACGAATTTGGCAATTTTTATTCCGACTTTAAGGAGATACGTGTACATCTGTGAACACCAAAGTAACCAGTAGAGACAGCCACAACTGCCAAAGCCGTCCAAAAATATATAGCTACGATCTCATTAAGAACACATCTGTTGACTTAAACTAAACTTTGAGGGGATAATAAACAATAATCAGGAAATGGCGCAAATACGTCCAAAACTGGAAAAGTGTTGACGTATCATTAGTAGAAATATTCTTGACAAATTTCACACAAACACACTTACAAATTTCGAAAATGTAAAAGGCATTAATCTATTATAACACAAGTACGGACCACATCAGACGTCCGGATGGTGTGAAAGAGCTCACCTTCTGTTTTCAGCTCCGAAAGAGCAAATATGCTAACTTCCAGGCAAGGTTAAAGAGATTACATCAACGGGGCAAAAAACCAACTAGCAGACGTGCTTTCCTTATCAGACACACTTGTCAATTGTCATTACGATCCTTTCTAGCTGTTTGGGAGATACATACACTGCATACATATATCACTAAATGGTCAAAACCGCCGGAAAATGGAAAAGCATCGCCGTCTATTTAAAGAAACCTATCTTCCACTACTCATGGAGATCTATCAGAGAGCACCTATGAGACGGAGGAAACTACATAAAACTAAAATTGCCACTACAGAGCACACGGTTAGCTCACACGGTGTAAAATTCGTGGTCATGTCACTGGTGGACCTGAAAAAAAAAATGAAATCATCTGTAGTGCAAAACTGTTAAATCACAAAACCAGAGTTGACCCAACTTATGTGAAAGACGTAGCACTAAGAGTTACAATTGCCAAGAGGAATATGTTTGGTGTTGGAAGTACGATGATTACAATAAAAATACATGACCAAAAGACGTTTATGTCAGTTCTGTAGACGAAACGCTCGATACTTGGACACAACTTTTGCGACCCAATTTCTAGCGATCGGCACGCTTGATATAGCCATTTGACATAAGTTTGGCATACTTGCTCCGAGCAACTGATTACTGACTGTTCAAAATTTCCGCAAACCGTGTCATTATTACGAAAATGTACATGTAAGTAACCTTAATATGTGTGGGGAATCCACATATGGCCGCATTATTTTACTATGCACTAAAAGAAGGAATTTGTATATTCATGGTCATAGGTCGTACTCGAGTTCTCGTGTTATTATTTCGGCTGATTGTAATGCGGACCTATGGTGTGATAGTCGTCACCAATAGCTTATACACTGGGTGCTTGGTGCGCGCAGAACTGAATTACAACGCCACCTGGGGTCAAGTGCTTCCGGACAGAAAAGAAGTTTGGGAACTGGGTAGCACTGTGTCACAAAAGGCTGGAACAAAAATTGGAAGACAACCATGGATTTCCGAATAACGAAACAATTGTCGGATAGTTTGTTTTGTGTAGGTCTGATTCACGTAATGCAATACATCACATAAATGTACACTTCAACAAGTGATAATCAACAATATCACAAAGAAACCCGCGACGCAGATCTGCCAAGTGAATGGTTTTTGAAAACAAATCACTTAATATTTTAATTTTCAAATCTGCATAAGACTTTCATGGTGAATTGTCAAAAATTGATGTCAAAAGCGCGAAAAGACAAATGTTTGAGGTTAAAATACTTAAAGTCTTACAGAAATGATTGCCATTGTCAATTACTACTGTTCAAATATAAACCTTATTCTTAAAAGTGATTACATTTTAGCAATGGCGTTGCAGTGGAATCAATAGAGAGTTATAAATAATACAAACTACGTTAAATTATAAGAACGCTATTATTAAATTTTATTTTCCTTTATAAATTTGAATCAATAAAATTCTACTCATCGGACATATTCAGCCGATTTTATAAAGGTGGTTTAATTAAACCAGGTTTAAGACTTAAACCTGGTCTTCCTAAACCTGGTCTAATTTTAGACCTAACTTGCATTTCACCAACATGGTTTAAAAGTCTGAAAGCCTGGTTTTGTTAGACCATGAAGTGGTTTTAGTAAAACTAGATTTAAAGTGTCCAAGCCACCCTACTGTGTTGATCCAGATTAACCCAACAAAGAAACTATTGAAGCGCTTCAATGAAACCTTGATCACGTGGGTACACAATGGCACACAGCTGTAGAATCAGTGCAAACATTTGCAAAAAGGGCTAAAAGCTTTTCTCAAGAGAAAAAATGTTTCCAATCATAACTGATCAGAGAAAAAGCCAATGTCATAGTCAACAACAAGAACATTTGTACCAAATCAAGTCAACGTAAGCAGCAGGCTTGGAGAGATAATGCTCCAGAATGAAGGGCAGAAAGAAAATTTCCTCAGTGAAAAATTTGCCCTGAAAAATGGATCTAGGATATCATGAGGAGATATTTTTCATTTTCTATTATCTGTGTCCAACACATATACATACATTAAAGTACTTGCTCTCGAATACCCGTAACATAGTAAATTCACTCATTTATTTCCGTGTCATTTAACTTTTTTGCGGGCCAAAGGGGGCACAGGGGCGGATTCAGGAATTTGAGTTATGGGCCAGGGTAGAGTATTAGCCAGGATTTTGTCATCAGACATTTGTACCCCCGAACTGCCAAATGGAAAATGGGAAAATTTTAGGTGGCCATGGCCCCCTTGCTCCCCTCTAAATCCGTCACTGATCGAGGCAGGACCCCTGCCCGGCAACCTTAAATTGGGAACCAAATGAGATGCAAATCGGTCAGAATAATCATTATATGCCTTTATAGTCATACGTGTAGCGCTTGCGACGATGACGCTCTGCTCGAACCGTTCTATTCTGAGGCGAATTTAGGGATTCAAGGGGTTCGGACCCCTTTTTCCCTTGATTTTATTGATATCAAATCTATAATTTTCAAATCCTTTACCCAGATCCTCCTTTTAAAAATCCTTGATCCGACCCCCTCCCCTTTTAAAAACACTTGCTCCTCCCTGTTACGTTTGATCTTGTGTCGTCCTAAAACTAAATATTGAAAATTGTCCGCTCTCGCTCTAAAACTGCGTCGTAAATATACACCACATCATCATTCATTTGCACCAATATCGTACAAGTCTGCCATATTCAATAGTATTAAACCTGGGTCTAACCAAGCCTAAAGTTCAACCTGGTTTAAGATCTTAATACAGGTCTAAGTTATATACATGTATACTTCGTTGGTGAAATGAAAACTAACTTAGGCCAGGTCTAAACTTGAGTTAAACCAGGTTTTACTAGACCACTGGTCTAAAAGTTAAATCACCTTTGTGAAATGCAGATTATCTTTAAACCTGGTCTAAGTCCAGTTTAAAACAGGTTTAACTTTAAACCACCTTTATCAAATCGGCTGATAGATTCTTAAACCTTATCTAAAAGGTTGTTTTGACCTTCACCATTCAGGTTACGTGTACTTAGTATTCAATGGCAGTCCAATTAAAATAAAAGACAGTATATTTTTTAGACTACTTACAGTGTCCCAATCAAAATTATTTAAAACGATGGAATCTATGAGGGCAACTGACAGTTTTTTTAATATCATGAAATAAAAATGCTCAGTCGTGTAAGAAGACAAAGTCCTGAGAATCCAAATTTTGTTTAATACAATGTTCATTGTTTTACATAACCCAAAGAATCCCACTGAACCTACATGCTATATACACAACTGGAACACGTTTAGCAAAAGGTGATGCCAGTAGTGGAATGCATGATGGTTTTTTCGGTTATCAATCTCATTGTTGAGACCTAAATCTATGTTGTATTTCTTACGTAATGACTCTTTCAGTATCCTCCTCTAACTTCTGGCTGTGGGACTCGACTGCCTCATCCGGTGGTCCTGTTAATAAATTGAGAGGTCTACACCGTATAACGTATGTTGACAATGTGATCGCTGATTTGATTATGTGTATGGTGCGCGAATTGTCAACATATAGACAAAAATAATGGCAAGAGAAAGGTGGCTGATTGACAACCTGTGTGGGCATGGAATTGATGACTGGTGGCAATTGGTTATGGCAGTACAATTATGCCACGCCTACATTCGGATAGACATAGTATTGGGTGTGTTATGTCCGCCCCAACAGATAAGTCCGGATTTGGTTAGGGGTATATTTCGTTGCTAATTTGTATAATTTGTACACGAGATCAAAGACGTTCCAAAAAGCCCACTTGACTGTGTGGACTTACGAACAGCTATTTTTATTCTAAAAGCGTCTTGAACAGTTTCTCAATAGTGTACGTTTTGCCAATTTAACAGGGCACTGGGTCCATCGTGTTGTTATGTATTGTCTATACATTGTCCAGTTGTTCTTACTATGTCCCGAATGCATAACCCAAATATTGAGACTGTCCTGGTTTCTAACTGCAAGGAGGGCAAAACCATTTAGTAAAGTTATAGGTGACTATTTCAGATGAGTTTTATCCACCTCTTGCTTAAAAACAGTGACTGCGATAATCTGGACTGGTCCTGATTGACAAGGCAAGCTTAAAGTCCTTCTCTCAAACTGCCCATGTGGTTCCAGTATCCGAAAATACCTACCACATAAAATCTTATATTCGACACCCTTTCTTTATATTCTTTCCGCCTTTCTTGCCAAAAGCGATTTTTTAACAGTATTTAACCCTTCTCTGTGAGCGCATAATTACCGGCTGTCATCGGTTATTTCCGTACCCACATTTCCGGCTCATCAGTTCAGGAACTTGTCCTGAACGCCCCCATAGTTTCCTTGTAACTGAATGTGCTATGGCTTGCTCGAAAAGTCTTCATTATTTTGTTTTATTAGTAATATCTCGTGATTCGTTTGCTGATGTAGTGTATTTATAGTTTGTAGTTAGTGGTCGTTGATTTTTTTGGAATGTTACGCGTACTTAGTATGTTAAAATAGCATTGGTGTTTAGTTCCTTACGTAGACCGGTCGAACCTGGGAACCAATATGGGTCGAACCAATTTTTTTCGGTTTTATTTTTTTCTCGTTTTGAAAAAGTACTTTGCTATCATCAATCTACTCAGTAAAAATCGAAAAAATATCAAAATCGGGGAACGCAGTGTAAAGTTATTGCAAGTTTTGTGGCGAAATTTGGGTCACTTTGTTTGGATCGCGTCGGCCATATTGGAGGACAGCGGAATAAGTTACGAGTTTAAAACTTTGTGTAACTTGTTTTCGCCAACAAATTACGGTGAACTTTTGTTAGATTTATCTTTACTTACTATTCTGCACGATTTAACAGTGTTCACCAAATTTCAGCCTCGCACTTGTTACTCATTAAGTGATAAATGTGTTCACTATTCCCGTTGGACTTCGTCTCATTTCTCGTTGCACCGACAACATGGCGATTTGCTGAACTAAAAGGCATGTTCAATCGGCTACTTTGTAATTTGTGAATATTTAACGTTGATACATTTTGACAAACGTTGCTAAAAATGAAACTTTGTTCAATTTTCGAGTTTTTTGTGCAAAAAATATAGGATATATTCGAATTATTTTACTGTAAATTTCCAATTCAGGTGATGTTAAACTAAGCTAAAAAAATAGTTGAAATAATTTTGAAATTGTTTTTTGTTTGACTGTCAACTGCTGTGGAAGACTTGATTCGGTGCCACAAAATGATTCATATTTTTCAAAATTTTAAGTCTCAATTGCTTTGAAGTCATGTTTTGTAACTTATTGCTTCTTAATTCAGGTTATCAAGTCAACAATATGAATAATCTTAATTTGAGAAATAAGCTCTGTTGGATTGTGAAGCTTCAAGCCTCCAATTCTTGTTCCTTGCAACTTCATACTTTTAAATGATGCTTGTCAAATTCTGGTGAAAGGAAACACTATTCCGTCACCATGGTAATAGTTACATGTATGTCCACTTTCATATCATGGAAACTGTTGCTGTTGAATAGTGTTTGTAATGCTTAATGTTGTAAAGTATTGTACATTTTAAGTTACTTATTATGTTAAAAGTTTGAATCATTTTGGCTTAATGAATAAAAAGTGATAAAATGTTGTATTGGACTGGTCATACTTACGTGCTCGAACGAGCACCCTTTTTGTAGAACTCGGTGAAAGGTCGGCCTCAGTCACAGAAGCACGAATTCCGAAAAAAAGTAAGAAATGAGACAATATTCCACTAGAAGACAGGAAGTACCAAAATTTAGAGTCTGCAATTCCTATCTCTGAACATACCCACTGAATCTTATAGTAAAAGATAGACATTTCCAAAATTCCACCCCCCCCCCCATTCTTTTAGGCTTGGTGCGCTCATACAAAGTCTGGGAAAATCTCTGTTGAAAGCCAACAACTTTGCACAGTTCGCCAGAAGTACCCAATTTCTAAATAAACCTTGTTTGAGCGAGCGCTGTGGCCAGTGACCAGGGTAGTCTTGGTGCAAAGCTGTATAGGCCTACTAACAAGCTGTATTTTGATGATAGTCTTCACTGGTAGCTGGTGATTGAGGCTAACTAAGGTCTGCCGCGGCAGTGTGACACAAGACTAACCAGCCCGTAATTTCATGCAAGTGTCTGAAACTACCCTTGAATACATGCAGCATTTATTATTTGACCATTTTTCTTCGACAAAACAGCTTGCAACCGCAGGCATTTACCGTTCGCCAGTGTCTGATCTCGATCCGCACCGGGTCCGATAGGCTGCTCTCCCGAGTCTGGCAAAATAATTTCTGTCAAAAATTTTTAGCCACATTTCTTCAGCAAATTCGATGAAATTGTCCGTACTTTGATTTTAATAAAATTAAGGCGCGCAGTCGATTATTTTATCCCCGCTTACTGGCTGGTAACAGTACAGGCACTGCTCCAGTCGCACTGACGGCGTTTTCTCGGCCTGGTTTCCTGAATGATTTGAACTTCCGGGTTCGCGGCAAGCTCAAAATGGCGGTGTGTTCTTCGGGTGCGAATCGTGAGTGGCGCGTTCATTTAAACTTGTTTCGAGTACGGATTGTGTGTTAGTTACGGGGTAAGTACTTCTTGGATCCTTATAATATCATCTAACCATGTAACAAGGGTTAACAACGCGTGAGAGAAGGACTTTAAACTAGTGAGCCACGGGAAATGTCGGTTTGAGGCCATTTTTGTCAAAAGAAAATGACGTTTACCATTTACATTAATCATGGCCACGTCAGAAATACACGAAATCATTCAGGAGTTAAACCATTGTTATTTCTTATTGGAGGTTTGTCATGCACCAGGCGGACGAGGTCGACCCTGGTCTTAACATCAAGGGCTGTCAATGGCCTTATAATTTGGCATGGAGAACGAGTATCATTGCTCGTTTTACTCACCAGCCGTTGCAGTTACAATAGCATTGAAACCATAAAGACACTCAAAGTAAACTCATAGAAAACATATACTTTTAGTCACTAATAACAGTTGAGTGGTTGCAAGTAATAGGGCAAAATTACCTCTCATTTCTTGTGCTTTTATTTCACGTGATAGGCCTTCCACTGTATCCTTAAGAGCGTTCAGATCGAGCAGGCCCAGTATATCAATTAGATTGCTGTACTCTCCAGATCTAATAACTCCTTGCCTCTCGAGTTGTTCGAGGAGTTCATGAGTGCTTGTTATACCCTGCAGTGTTGCTGGCCTTTAATCAAGACATTTCCATTCACTTCATTTACAGTTGAAGAATTTGCGTGCACGTGTATGCAGACGCAAACATCGTGATTCTAAAATCACCCCTAAAAAGCTCATATTCTACTCACCCGCCATATTCAGCCGTTAACCATACATGTAAATAATTTGTATAACAGAGTTGTTTTATCGTTGACAACTGGATAACATTTTGGCGTTCATCTGATGCCCCAATCTAAATTTCTTAAAGATTGGAAACTGAGAGGAGAAATGGAACATTTCTAAAAGCATTTGATGAACGGGCACATGAAAGTACGAAATCTTACCCAGTCTGCCCCATTGAGCCTACACACAACCTATACACATTACTGAATTTTTCCACGAGTACATAGGCGGTAAAGCACTGAAAAAAGTGGGGGCCTATATCCCCCCAACAGCCTATGATGCGCCGCCTGTGTATTAATCTCGAAAAAGTCCTCTGGTTGAGATTTAAAGCAATATTGGGAGCTCTTATGTGAATTAGACTATAAGCTTAAGACACCATGCTTAACGTAATGGAGACTGGCTTCATTTTACGTCTCTGACAAAAATGGAAGCGTGAAATACGGCAGATTGACAATTTTTATTTACTGTTGTTCATCCTGGGATTGGAGAGGATATCTTTTGTTTTTGACTTATTCCAAAGCTGGATGCGCATTTTATTTCACGTAGCAATTTGCGGTTCTTAATTGGACAAAGCAGAGCTCAGCATAACTTTAAAGTCCTGCTCTCAAACTGCCCTTGTGGTTCCAGTACCAAAAAATACTTACTACATAAATTCTTATTTTCTACACCCTTTCTTTATATTCTTTTCGTCTTTCTTGCCAACAGCGGTTTTTAACAGTATTTGACCCTTCTCTGTGACCGCATAATTACCGGCTGTCATTGGTTATTTCCGTACCCACATTTCCGGCTCATCAGTTCAGGAACTTGTCCTGAACGCCGCTATTTTTTCCTTGTAACTGAATGTGCTATGGCTTGCTCGAAAAGTCCTCATTATTTTGTTTTATTAGTAATATCTCGTGATTCGTTTGCATGTGTAGTGTATTTATAGTTTGTAGACTTTAGTAGTCGTTGATTTTTTTGGAATGTTACGCGTACTTAGTCTGTAAAAATAGCATTGGTTGTTAGTTCCTTACGTAGGCCGGTCGAACCTAGGAACCAATATGAGTCGAACCAATCTATTTTCGGTTTTATTTTTTTCTCGTTTTAAAAAAATACTTTGCTATCATCGGAAACGTAGTACATTCTACTCAGTAAAAATCGAAAAAGTATCAAAATTGGGGCAAGCAGTGGAAAGTTATTTCAAGTTTTGTGGCGAAATTTGGGTCACTTTGTTTGGATCGCGTCGGCCATATTGGAGGACAGCGGGAAAAGTTACGAGTTTAAAACTTTGTGTAAATTGTTTTCGCCAACAAATTACGGTGAAATTTAGTTAGACATATCTTTACTCACTATTCTGCACGATTTAACAGTGTTCACCAAATTTCAGCCTCGCAGTTGTTACTCATTAAGTGATAAATGAACTCACAATTACCGTTGGACTTTGTCTCATTTCTGGCGGCACCGACAACATGGCGACTATTGCTGAACTGAAAGGCATGTTCAATGTAATTTGTGAAGATTTAACTTGATACATTTTGACAAACGTTGCTACAAAACAGAAACTTTGTTCAATTTTCGTGTTTTTGTGCAAAAAAATAAGATATATTCGAATTATTTTACTGTAAATTTCCCATTCAGGTGATCTTACACTAAGCTAAAAAAATAATTGAAATAATTTTGAAATGGTTTTTTGTTTGACTGTCAACTGCTGTTCAAGACTTGATTCGGTGTCACAAAATGATTCATATTTTTCAAAATTTTAAGTCTCAATTGCTTTCAAGTCATGTTTTGTAACTTATTGCTTCTTAATTCAGGTTATCGCTCAAGTCAACAATATGAATAATCTTAATTTGAGAAATAAGCTATGTTGGATTGTGAAGCTTCAAGCCTCTAATTCTTGTTCCTTGCAACTTCGTATTTTTTAAATGATGCTTGTCAAATTCTGGTGTAAGGAAACACTATTCCGTCACCATGGTAATAGTTACATGTATGTCCACTTTCATATCATGGAAACTGTTGCTGTTGAATAGTGTTTGTAATGCTAAACGTTGTAAAGTATTGTGCATTTTAAGTTACTTATTATGTTAAAAGTTTGAATCATTTTGGGTTAATGAATAAAAAATGATAGCATGTTGTATTGGACTTGTCATACTTATGTGCTCGAACGAGCCCCCTTTTTGGAGAACTAGAAAAAGGTCTGCCTCAGTCACAGAAGCACGAATTTCGAAAAAAGTAGAAAATGAGACAATATTCCACTAGAGACAGGAAGTACCAAAATTAAGAATCTTACAGTAAAAGATAAACATTCCCAAAAATTCCAGCCCCCCATTCTTTTAGGCTTGGTGCGCTCATATAAAGTCTGGGAAAATGTCTATTGAAAGCCAACAACTTTGCACAGTTCGCTAGATGTACCCAAGTTCTAAATAAACCTCGTTTGAGCGAGTTAGGCCTAAGGGTAGCCTTCACGCAAAACTGTATAGGCCTACTAACAAGGTGTATTTTGACGATAGTCTTCACTGGTAGCTGGTGACTGAGGCTAACTAAGGTCTGCCACGGCAGTGTGACAAATGACTAACCAGCAAGTAATTTCATGCAAGTGTCTGAAACTACCCTTGAATATATGCAGCATTGATGATTTGACCATTTTATTTCGACAAAACAGCTTGCAACCGCACGCATTTACCGTTCGCCAGTGTCTGGTCTCGATCTGCACCGGGTCCGATAGGCTGCGGTCCCGAGTCTGGCAAAATAATTTCTGTCAAAATTTATTCGCCATATTTCATCAGCAAATTCGATAAAATTTTCCGTAGTTTGATTTTATTAAAATTAAGGCACCCTGTCGATTATTTTATCCCCGTTTGCTGGCTGGTAAAAGTACAGGCACTGCTCCAGTCGCACTGACGGCGTTTTTTCGGCCTGGGTTCCTGAATAAATTGTACTTCCGGGTTCGTGGCAAGTTCAAAATGGCGGTGGTTCTTCGGGTGCGAATCGTGAGTGGCGCGTTCATTTAGAATTTTTTCGAGTACGGATCGTGTATTAGTTATGTGGTAGGTACTTCTTGGATCCTTTTAACATTCTCTAACTATTTAATAAGGGTTAACAACGTGTGAGAGCAGGACTTTAAAGCGTAGCGATTATTAGCAGACATGCACGGTGCACGTATAATTCACAATAAAAATGCTTTTCTTACTTTATCCAACGTGTACACTCTTGCTTTAGTCTGTCAAAATCCCGTTCAATGAGACGGTCAGATATCTCTCGTAACAGCTGGTGATGACGTTCGGTTGCCGGGTCCGTAATTCCTGAGAACAAATTGACACAATTATAAGTTAACAGGCTGGTACTGTAGCTGTCTTCTACTAGTTTGCACAGGATCCAACGCTGTGTCAAGTTACACATGCTCCAGTATTAAATTATAATGTTCTACTACTTGCTGTTATACTCGAAAAGACCAGACGACACAGGAGACGTTTCCATTGAAAAATTTTTAAGATGATTTTTCAAAATAGAGGTCTTTACATGTCGCTATGGTGACATACACCTGTAAGTGTAATCGTCAACGGCTTGGCACTAATGTTGTTTGCCAATGAGTCTATGACCTACCTAACTCTGAATAATTTTCAAATACAAACGGTCTCCAATTTGAGCTTCATACAAAAAACTTCTCGAGTCTGGAACAGGATCTTTTGCAAGAAAACTCTAAGCCACCAGCAGAGTTTTCTGAGGAGGAGTATTCATTCATAAATTGCGCAATGATAAAGATAGATGTTACAACCTCGTCCGGAGCAAAGACTCTGTTCTCGGAATTTATTAAAAACAACTTGACAAGAAGTTTTCTCCTTCAATAGGGGACTGGCTACATGTTTGGCGACGTTACATAGATTTGTCACCAAACCACATTTCCTGCTGACACTTAGACGACAAACGTTGCTAATTGTTAGTTGAAAGCTCCAGTGTTCGTTTCAATTCTCATTCTTTTTTATCTCAAACTGAATGTCTCGAAAGGTTTGTGCTCATGTTATGCCACTATCCTCTACAAACTACATTAGGGTACTCTGAACGCCAGATTTGCAGATTATCCAGTAAATTTGCAGACTTCCGCCACGTACAGAACAAATTTACCGACTAAAAAAATAAAAATAAAAAATAAAAAAGAGGGGGCTTAGTTTAGCTGCTTAGCATCGCCAAATTCTTGCCTCTTTAGTTTTATCGCACTTTTGGTTTCTCTCGGGACCTTTTCGCCCACTTTGGCACATATGGACTCATTCAAGCCCCCCGGGTACGCGCATGGGTACTTTTCCTTGCCTCTCAAACAGTTTCAATTTCTAAAACACATGTAGTGAATTGATCACCAATTTTCAAAATAATATAAATTGTTTAGTTGAAGTACAATGCGCTTAGCGAAAAGATCCTGTTACTCAACACAAAATGTCCTTACTGAACTTAGTTATGTTAATACATGCCTTATGTACACCTCGTCTCTTAACACAAAAACATATCTGCAAAAATGTGCTGATGAATTTGCACTGGACAATGTTTTGCACCGATATTTTCTTAACCATTCACAAAAGTTTTGAATAATTATTCAATGCAAGTGTCTGTGAACACGTACCACCGTACTTCATGCTCGACTGTGGCTCGAGTTTTATCGTCAGTTCAACAAGCTACGAAGTCAGTGCAGTCACAATGTCCGCAAAAAACACGCTATACAACTTGTAGTCACTAAATTCCACGGTCCCTTGAATAAGACATTGTCATTCTTTGGAATAACGTCTCAAAACAGGCGTTCCCTTCTTTCAGAAGCTACTTTCTTCACAGCTCGGAATGTGCGACCTCTCGTGCTTTGCCATTTTGTTAACAATATGTAATTGGCCGCAAATAGCCGGAATAGCTCACTTGCGAGTTTCTCGTTAGTCAATGTGACGTCACCGGAAAAGGGGCAAAACCCGCCATATTGCTACATGTACACACGCTAAATTTTACTGGAGTTCTTATGGTGAATTTTACGCTTAAAACGCTATCACAACTTAAAAGATGGTAGATGGATCGTGGAATAACTGTGAATGGACGAAGAAAATGTGAACTTGTTATGTTGTGCGCAGCTGTGAACGGACTGAAATTGGAACTCAACCCGGTCTAGGCCGAATGCCGCAAGCGTACAGGAGCGATAGTTTATCCCCATAAGAACTGACTCACTTCAAAATACAGCAAATAAAATCAAATGAAACATGCATATGCGCACATGGAGTTATAATGAATTAACACATACCCTGACTCTGGATACAAATAACTTGAACCTATCCATGAAAACCTCGCGGTTCGCTCAAGTTTCTCTAACAGTGCGCCATTTTGAGGAAGTTACGTGAAATCACGAACAATAAGTCCAAGGAAAACAAATCTTACAAATTCACTTGATATGTTCTCATGTTATTTTGCAAGTGTCACGCGCCAGGTCTCACGCTTCACTCAGTCTCGCGCTAGCCTTTGTCTCATACTCACCTGACCAGTTAACTACTTTGCGGTTATCGCGCGCGCGGTTGAAGTTAACAGTAACCTTAACGTGGAGTTGGAATTCTTCGCCAAAGTCAATTGAATTCCCGTAGCTATGCTTCATCGAAGATATGTTTAGAAGCAGAAAGGACCACTGGGGAAAGTAAGCGTCTTTTTAGGTGACAATTTTAGATGTAGAATGTATTTTTGACGTGGTGAAAACATAATCAGTGAGCGGATTTCGCCTATCGCCCGTTTAAAATACACGAAACGAAATTAGTAAAAAAAACGCGATAGAACGTATTGTAGTGCGAATCTGAATTTCATTTGCCATAACAGCAATGCTTGTTTGGCATTTTTCGAACTTAACGGCCAAAAAGTGGAAGAAAATAACAGAACACACTCTGCTAACGTATTGGGCAAATGAGCCAAACAACAAGCTTTTGCCCTACTTCCCGTGACGTCACAGTTAAATCTCACGTAATCTCGCGTTATTGTTATCAACTCGCAAAAGGACTATTAAACGAAGTAAGTAATCAACAAATAACAGAAGTTGTTGCTTATAGGTTAGGCCTGTGACACGCATACCGATAGAAGAGGCCTCGCGATTCGCCGATTATCAGGCTATTTCGAGAATGAAACGAAGGAAGTTTTCCGAGTCTGTAGCTCAACTTTTTGGCTAAAATAATGATTTTACAATATGTTCTGTTATTTCTAACTTGAAAACCTCCTTTCCCGTCCGTTTAGACCACAAATCTGCGATAAACAAGTGAATTAATAATCCCTTTGGAATTTGCTGAATTTGCGTATTTTTGCCTGGCCGTGCGTACTTGGGTACTGGAGGCTTGATTTCCGTACGAATTTGCATTTTTTGCTTATGGTACACAGGTCTGTCTCCCGTTCAGTAACGCTAGGACCTCCCTAAAAAGCAAGACGTCTTGAGATTACGTGAGATATTGCCGTGTATTTTAAATAAGAACGCGTGACCTTGACTAGATTGTAGCCAGGCCCTAGCGTAGGTCCTAGCGTCTACTGAACGCACGCCTGCTCTTACTTTTGTGCTGACTAGTTTTGTCGTCTGCTTGCATAAACTTATTCAGAACTGTTTTGATTCAAAGTTTATGCAGTGGAGGATCTAGGGTATCGAGTGGAGGGCAACATTTTTTCCGCCATTATAGAGGCGCCGAAAGAGAGGAGGCTTTCACGCCCTTCCGTCCATGGTAAGATTTTGTTTTCTCCTCTGAAAACAAGCATTTTTCATGATTTCTTAGGTATAACCAGCCTTCGACGGCAAGGTGATTTAAACCTGAATAATTATTGAAACTGTACGGATTCAAACAAACAAACTATTGACTCTAGCGCGTCTGGTCTTCAATTGTCCACAGTGCTTCAACTACTGAGGTACTGTAGGAGATAAACTTTTTTATGGTCCACAGCCTTGGCGAGAACCTGCTTTTTCCGCAGTGTTCACACAGTTCGTAGCAGAAGTTAAGATTAAAACAGTCTTCAGTTGACCAAAAGACCAAATCCGTTTTTAGGGATGGCATTAACTAGCGCTTGATTTGCAAATCGCCTTGGTTTTAATGTTTTACAAATAAACAATTATGAGATTTTGATTGTTACACTGAGAATTTGATTAAAATTTACATGCTACCAGCAGTTTCTGTTTCCTCATTGTCACTGAGCTTACGTTTACTTTGAAAGAACAAATGCACAATGGAGCAGACGATGGTGGTGCGCTGCACCACTGGCAGCCACCTGGTATACCACGAGCATATCGACCGGGAGCGACATTACTTAGCCATACAGTATAGGTAGTTACAACTACGTTGGTCTAAATCGGACCCTTCGCCCCCCACACACAGACTAAAACTCCATATTTTCTCTAATCAATTTTCGGCAATATGATAATTACAGGGGTTAATTAATGAACGCAATGTTTCCCGCGCTTTTGGTGCTTTACTTTTCGCGTCTGTCAAATGGTGGGTGCCCGTGCCGCCTGCCCTGCCGCCCTAAGTCCGCCTCTCTAATACATTAATGCTATTACAAAATCGTATTTGGGCACTCTTAATATATATATATATATATATATATATATATATATATATAGTAAGAGAACTATACATACATACATATATATATATATATATATATATATATATGTATATCTGTGTATTTGGGTACCAGACCTTCTTTTATACATGTTGCATTGAAAAGTAAGCTGTTCTTTGCTTTAATTAGTTTGTACAACAAACTTTCGTAGTGTCAACACAAGTGTCTTTCATCGGATGGTAGTTGATATAATAGATCGCCCAGTGTAAGTGGCATCACGAACATATATATATATATATATATATATATATATATATATATATATATATATATATATATGAGTAAATATATAATAAAACTTTGCACAAAACATATCATAATAAAACAGTAGCGGTACTTCGACTATACATCAGTCTTCAAAGGCAAATAAATTTAAAAATCATAAACGCTATCGTGTAAGATACATGAAACAAGAACAATGACATTAAACACGAATATAAGGTTGCATACATAAGAGCGCAATTACAGAAGGCATTGTCATGGAAACTAAACTAAATGTACACTGTACTATATATATATATGTGTGTGTGTGTATATATGTATATAAAAAATGTTTTCGTTTCAATCATTTGAAATTTTTGATTAAAAATAATCGACGGCAACGAAGCTACTAGTCCAAAATCGGTTTCTTTATAATTTAATGTCTGTAAGTGAACATTTTTTCTGTCAAATGTAAAGTGACCGCTGTGTAAACTGAGAAATGGTCCTTAAAAGAACTACTGAACAATTCAGCATAAATCACACACTATACCCTGCACAATCAAATATTGAAGGTCTTCTTCTTTCAAGTTTTCATCAACAATGGTCAAAACAAAGATGGCAGTAAGAAAGAACAGACAAACAGGACAACGAATTGACTTTTGAAAGTCACCGCCTATGCTCATGTCTGGATTGTTTTCACTGGCTTAAGTTCGTCAACACGAAGAAAAAACATGTAGCAACGTAATCTATCTCATTTTTATGGTAGCCAGTCATACAGGCTGGGTGCACTATTCAAAGGTTGTATTGGTGTTTCAGAACCAGTGGAAGAAAATTCTTTTGTCGTAGAATTTTCATTGTGAAATCAAAAATTCAAATTAGTATCGACTTACGACGAATTTTTTAAAATAATTTTCCCGATTACAAAAAAATTGACTTATTAATAGTTGTGTCAAAACAACCTTCGCACAACTTTCTCGTACTTGCTGCAGATGTGCAAAGAAGGCGGAAGTTCTTAGTTGGCGGAACTTTCACTAGACTTTAGTAACGTGGGGTGAAATGTGAGAACAGCGTGCATTCGAGCTAAAAATGAAACGTCCCGTGGAGTACGTGCATATGAATTGCTGTAATTGCAAGGTATATCCTGAGAAGACCCTGTGGATATTTCCGTAGTACTAATTTGAGGTCTATTTCGAAAGTTAACCTTTTTTGGAGTCCAAAAATGTTAAATGGTACAAGTTTGGCAAAATCGCAGACCCAAATCCCTACGAAATTACACAGTGTATACATGTACATTCTGCTGACAGTATTCACTGTGTGACAAGGGCAAGCGAAGATGACTCATTGGTGTTATTCACCTGATAGGCTTAGTGGAGTTGCTTGTTGGGACGAAAATTCACGGTTCACTATCGTGAAAATATCCACCTGGTAATTTTCATACGTAATAAAGAAAATTGCATGTTTTATTAAGACAGAATTCATGTAACAATTAGCCCAAAGCATACACTAAAACACGTACTACTACTAATTCTCGACATGTCGAGAACCACTAAATGCTCTTTTCCTATTGAATAATTTGTCTATCCTGTTTACATATCTCACTATCTGATTTTTTTCTTTTTGTCTTTCAATCTTGTGGACGTTTAGGTCTTTACATTTTGATTGTGTGTCCCAGCAACGGACCACACATCAATCGACCACGACGTACTTGCTAGAACTAAGATATACCTCCCGTTCACTAACACTACGACCTCGCTAAAAAGAAAGACTTCGCAAAATTTCGAGAGATATCGCAGCGCATTTTAAAAGAGAACACGTGGCGTTGGCTACATTTTAGCTAGGGCCTAGCATCTAACATAGCATTACTGAACGCCCACCCGCGCACCTAGCGAAGTGGCCATACGGCTTGTGCCTATATGATCACCTAATTCGTACATTGGGAATTTACCGAAATTGGATTATCGTCTTGAAATGATCGCTTCCGTTCCGTGAGCGAAGATTTTTGGTTTCGAGGTCAAGTTATTGGGGCACTGTGTGACGAACACAGTACCGGAGTGTGTTTTGTGAACCGCTAAATCCTATTTGAGCTGCTCTCGCAGAGAAAACCCATTTTTTAACAAAGGTAATATTATCCACAATTATATATTTTAACATTCCAGTGTTGCCGTAGAATCACTCCAGATAAAGGAGACTTTTCTACGGCAGGCCAGAAAGTAAGCTTCCGATCGCACTCGCAAAATTCTAATTGTCAAGCGCTTGGTTTTGCGTCTCGAGAGATCTTCCTTTTTCGCAATAATCTATATCAATATAATGCCTTCCCAGAATACTCTACGAAGCGGAATGAAGTTCAACCTAAGAACACTTTAAATCTTTCTTACCAGTAATATGGCGTGTAAAAGGTGTAACAGGTTCCGTCCCGGAGGCTGACTGCCCCTATAACCAATCGAAATTGCACACAGATTAATAATTATTAATACAGTTCCATCCCTTCTCGGTAGATCAGTCAAACAGGGCAACACACGCCCCAGTGAAAACCTCAGACCTATTACAGTTTACATGTATGAATAGATTTATGATTTGCTTTCTTTTGTGAAAACTTGTGTTGTTGACGCCGAACAGTGTGCGGAAGAAGAGGCGAAAGGGAATAATTTGAAATAAGGGACAGAGCAGATGGAAGAACGTGGCAAAACTTGGTGAAATGCCATTGGTTTGAAGCCCCTACTAATGTTCACTATCGTATGGGTTTACTCTGCTTAAACTTTGTCAGTTATACTGTAACGTATAAAAATTCCTCCTTAAGTGTAACAATCACATTCAACACAACGTTGTATTGTTCCAAATACGTCGGTTCTCCCTTAAGACACCTCATTACGTAACAACTCTATAAGTTCAACATTTTGCATCCCAAATGCATGCATTTTCCTCTCAGAAGTGATGCTTGCACCACCGTGCACCACTCAGTATTCAGAAAGAGAAATTAAAACACCATTTACACAGGCAAAAATTTAACTGGCAATTAAGACTGAGAGTTGTGTTTCATCATGCGAGATGACGTTGCATAACCCTTATACACCCTTAGACTGACAAACAGGTAACACTGTAAGCGGTTTTCCACAAAAACCGCTATGACCCGCAATGTACATGTATCTACATAGCCCTATGTGGTTGATTCTGTGCAAAGCCTGCTACATTGTGGGTTACAGCATTTAATTCATATTTTTATGAGCCTGATTGATCAAGCAAACTGAATTTGGATCAGGGAGCAGGGTTGATTGAATGGTTATATCTCATGTCCACCATTCCCAAGTCAAATTGTTTTAATCGAAGTTCCAGAAATGCGGACTCATGGTACACTAGTAATATACCACAAGCGTGGTGCTCAAGCGTGACAGCACCCAAGTAATTTGGAAAGTACTTACATGAACCGGCACAGCTTTGTATAGCAGCCTTTTACCCCAGGTTAACTCCTTCACCTCCAGTTGAACCTTTTCACCTACAAGTGGTTTGACATCGGGCTCAGCCTCCGAAAACCGTATGCCTTTACTTTCGCAACGACTTCTGTGAAGCTCAAACCTTTTGGAGGGAATTTTTATCGTGCCACTACTCTTAATACACCTGCATTTAACTTCAAACTGGAGCACAGTTTTATCTGTCACGCGCACCTGTTCTCCTTCAAATACACAATCGTGTTTAGCTTCAGCAGAACACACCACGCCTACGCCATGACAATATAGATTTACTATGAACCCATTTCTTTCGCCTTCTAAGAACGGGCATATGTGGCACACGTATGACTTTTTGATAGTTTCTATGATTGTTTTGACAGCATTTTTAGCGAGACCCCACACAATGTGAAAACAACCAAACATCTTGGTGCAGAAGGATATTTCCTGCCCACGTCGCTCGATATGACTCTCGGAACTGCAGTCGGTTACTGTCCCATTTTTTTCCAGAAACAAATGTATAAGAAAATCTGGTCTGTCTAGTCCTCGAACCCCTGCTTCTTCCAATATTGATTTAACAGACACTCGCACTTCCACCGGTTTTGATAGCACTGCATTTTCATCCGTGCCATGAGTCACCTGTATTCCCTGACGATGGAGGTAAGCATTGCCTTTCGTGTTGTCATGTATTGCTTGCCCTAATAACGGCTGGTCTACTACTGCAATTTTTATTGATCCAGGTGTTGCATTTGGCGGTACTGTAACTTGCACCCCTTCGCACCGAAAATCTCCGCCAGATGCTCCATCAATGATTGCTATAGGAACAGAAGTGACGTCTATCAAAATTTGGGTAACAGTCGAATAAAACATCGATTTCTTATGTAATAGTGGTTTAGTATACATTACCATTCACTTCAATGTTCCATAAATCTTCAGCTCATATTGCACTCATAATTTTGCATGCGCATCATCAGTAGTTATACCCAAATGAGGATGGTAGGCCGTCCACTACGTTGGCGTGTAATGAAATTGAAAAAACTATGAGAAGTGTTTCTTGAAAATACACAACGTGGTGTCGTCGTAATGAGGACGTGGAGTTTTCATTTCTAGTGTATATCAAGTAGATTTAATATACTTTATGAAAGTGTGTGAGTCTAGCTGTTGGACTAGCGATAAAATTACTCACCACTCTGCTTTTTTTCCACAGGCGATCGCTGCCAAGTCTCCGTCTCTCTAGACAGATCGTGCAGTTGAGCACGGTCCACATCGTGCTCTGTGCTAAAACTAGGTGATCTGGCAGCTGAAATTGATTAATTTTACCAGTTTTCTCGTTACATCGATCATGTAAGTTTGTTCTGGGGGTTTTGTCAAACGTTCTTCAAGAGGACTCATTACGCAAATTTTTAGTTGACTGAGATCCTTTTTGGTTCATCTTTACATGTAGTAATCGTCTGCGGACTCAAAAGAATGCATCAGATTGACCTTAAATTTGGGTTTGTATTGTAGGTTTTTATAGTTGCGATGATGCTCACGAAAATGGATTCGTACAAAGCACACTCAGTTCGGGAGGTCGCAAACATTATGGAGACAGCACAGATTCTGAAGACCTACTTGAAAAGTTCTCGCAACTGACGTTCGACTAAAACGAAAACTTGAAACATTATCGAGGCATTGATTTTTTTTGGTCGTACAACGGTACTAGTGATCCCACAAGCGCCTTCACACGTCCTTACAGAGCACCTAAGGCGTTATTACGTTTTTCTAAATCTGCGGTAGTATATTTACACTTCTGAGTGCAATTTACTACACTTTTATTTCATTGGTAAAAATGTTACTGTTTTCGGCAAATATGTGTAAGGCTGTCACCCTTTGGGACGATTTCGCCTGTTCCTTGTTGAACCATAGACTATGGTTGAACGGACTTCGCGTATTCCGTCTAACCTAGCAGAAATGCTATGGCCGAGTCTGTTTTGTCGTCCGCCTCTTCATCTGCTGATAAGGACCACAATGAAAATCAACCGGTGTGTTCCTGCTGATACCACGGGTAATGTTGATGTTCAAACGCGTCCAAGTACTGTGGTAAATTTGTTTCTTCTTTGCATCAACGGTTGTAAACCTGTTTCAGGATCTTTGTTAACTTAGTCGGCACTTTTTCAACATGAATGGGTCAAATTTCGGAAGTTGTTAAGTTATTGTCCCTTGAAATCATTTTGGTGAATAACATTTCATCGTAAGTTTATTTTGTTTTTAATACATCATCTCTAAAATTCAAGCAAATGCACGAAGGGAAATCTGTGCTGAAGGCAAAACATCACACATAAACACGGCTGAGCAAGCAAATTTTTCCGAACAATATGGATAACAATTAAGAAACCAAAGGATGTTGTCGTGAAGACCGTACTTTACTTGTACATTAAAGGGCTCACCGTCCGCAACTTTATCCGCTGAGTCAGCGCTCATGTGCGCAATCGAAGTAATAGTTGTTTTTGAAGTCTTTTCAAGTTACTCAAGCATACGTGTGTGTTAACAAACGTCCTTGTATGCGGGCATGTAGCCTTAAATATAGGGGGGACAAAGGTTTGAGAATGTCAACCTTTTACTGATTACAAAAAGAACAAAACACAAGGGGTTGGTTCTGAACTACATGTATGAATTGTGAATTAACCGAATTCCTGCCTTTTTAGTGGTCTTTTGCCTCGTTTTCTCGGACTTCTTCGTTCTCTGAGAGGGACCTTGGAATGTGGGAGAAACATGCGTGAAGTGACGAGCAGTTGACAGGTCGTTTGTTTTTGAAATTTGGAACTAAAAGAAAAATGCTTTGACATCAATAGAATTTTAAAATCTTTGTGAACAAATCGTAAAGCAATACTTTGTACTCAAGTTGAATTTTGTTTCAGCAACAGAGAAACACTGTGGATAACGGAATTTGGTGTGTTTTTACGTACCAGGCCTGTTTGAAGAGACGACGCATTTTGAGTTTCGTAAAGGTTTGAGGCATTCTGCGCAGTCTGGTCGCCAGTTCATGGTACTTGTACATGTACATGTACATGTAAATGTACATGTAAATGTACATGTACTGATAAACATCCTTAGAATCATACTAGTTGTGGTGTAGTCGTGAGAGTGTTTCAACGCAGTGCGTTATTGAAGTTTATTGCTGTGTTTAGGTGATGATTTTAGCCATGTGTTGTGCAAGGACGATCTTACAAAATTGCTAAGATGGAAAAAGTAAGACTTTGGGCTTATAGTTTCTCGACACCCCTGAAGCTGTTTTTGCGACAAAAGGCTATACATGTTTATGTGGCCGAATTCACGTTCGTCACAAATCTTACATTACACAAAACAAAGACTTACACTATAGGTAAAAAGATGTCTTTCATCAGATTTCTGATGAAGAAAATCAAAGTTATATGATATAAATATTCGATTTTTTTCTGTAAACACAGTTTCGTTTCAGATTACGTTGTAATCTGTGACATGAGAGTAGAGTATAATAAAAAAATCCCAGACACCAAGGAATGCAATTACTCCAACATTGAGTCAGAAATGAGAGGAAAGATGGATTTTAATGATACCACAGACATTGCATATTTACTTTTCCAGATATTATAAAACTAAACAAGAATAATTTGAACACGCCGCGGACATTTCGAAAGTCAGTTATTGTTATCCACCAGCACTAACTTCAGAACAGTTAAGAGTAGAATAGCAACTTTGACAGCCGGTGCAAACAACAACTTTATCTTCTGCTTCCTTTCATACATGTAGTTCTAATCAGAGCAAATCGAAAAACATGCCAACAGTTTTCAATAGATACGAAAGCAATAATCAGGTGACAATGAATGAAATCAAAACAGACATCGGCTTGTCACGAGTTTTTTACATCTGGTTGAACACAGTGCACGTTACTTAAGTATACTAATAAATGTTCATGCTAATTTTAATTTGATCTTTGTTCACAAAACTTTGGTCTTGTAAATCTCTCGAGGCTATTTGTTTTCATTGCCTGAGACTCACTGTGAACGAGTTGGAAAAAACAACTCTTTCGCGCTGCCCATCTTGTTTTAAAAGAGTCTTTCAAGCGCTCCTCGTTGCCGTTGTACACCTAGGACTGCTACACAATTGTTGTCAGCAAACCTGATTTTTTGGGGTTTCATGAGGATTTATCTGACTGCTGGGTATCGGGCTGTTGTGTGCCTACAAGATTCACATAACTTGCGTGCCCACATAAAGAAACGCAAAACTTGAAAAAATAATAATTATGTAAAACGTCATGCAGCCTCCTGAAACACACCTTTTCATCCCTTTACGAACCTTCTCAACGCTAAATATACTTTGCTTTCACTTCACCCTATACAATTTGTCTATAATCCGAACAGTATGGTGAACGACTTGGGTTCAACCCATGACGTTTTACATAATTATTATTTTTTCAAGTTTTGCGTTTCTTTATGAGCTGTGCACTATAGGCATTGAAATCAAGTAAGATATAATAATTTCATTTATTTTGAGGTACTAGAGTCATGTTGTGCACACTTTAAGCCTAGCATATTGTTCACATTTTCAGGTCTTGTACACCTTGTGAAAAAGACTAGTGGATTTTTTAGCCCCAAATCAGCAAAATTTTTGAGTGTCTCCTTACTGACCTCCCGACTCATCACCAAACGGTCTTAATCGTTGGCTGGATGAACCCCCTTTCGCTCCTTCAGTCGCATGCGCACGATCTTCACCGCCACCACCTCTTTGAATCCGTTTTTTTGCTTGACCTTTTTGCCACATGTGTCTCTGGTAATTACAGTGAATTAGAAGGGCATCGTAAATACCCATTCAGAACAATGTGATAAGAACTAAGCATTAACAATCAGCGCTCATCGATCAAATGTCTCTAACTATTCCATGATTATAACGTAGTACAACCGATAATTGCAAATATTGAGTGTTTACTGCCTCAAGGCACTAAAACTTCTTGTCGGGTGTTGGAGCAAACCATTTGATCAAAATAAATTTGCGGAAAATTCTACGAATCTTGAAAAATTTGCAAAACACGGACTTCTGGACACATACATCACCTTGAAGGTTATTGCAGTAGAACTGTAGATGTCAACTAAATATAGAGTAGCATGTTGATATATAGTATTTGAGACATTCGTTGGTAATTAATCGCAAAGAACAACAAGAGTGACTGCACCAGAAAGTCAGGAAAAAGTGGTAACTTGGCATATCACAGATTTTTGTTACATAGATTAGCCTTACACCTAGATGGAATGGTTAATAACCGGAATATTTTTAATAAAATTGGCCCTTTTACATTTTGGTGATAAAATCCGATAGGCGTTGACGATAATTTTAGCACCACTCATACAACTGAAGCGAAACACCTGTACAAGAAATCTATGTTAATTTTGTTGCAAATCTTTCATTTCAGAGGGTTCTAATATTCGTTCTTGAAGCGTTTTCCAGAATATAGTAGGCTACATTCAAGGGCAAATGTGTACAGAAAGCGCTGAATTTCAAAGAATTAATAGGCACCATATCCACTTTGGGTATCATTTAATATAGATCACAACCTGTACAGCCCACGACCACGGACCATAATGCATATCCTTGGAATTTGTTGTCAGGTTAGATCAAGATAATGATTTATGCGACGGCTGCTGGTTTTAGCGGCAGGCGTCGGTCGTATTCTTGAGTGATAAATGGTATAAAAAATACGAAAATTAGTAGATTGATTTATATGAATAGTAAAATGTCCAAGGAAGGCAGTCAGTGACTCATGAAAAATCTTACAAAATGTCTTTACACAATAATGAAAAACGACGATCAAGTCGTTGCTATTATGCCGCTAAGTGCGCTGTACACTATGGACTGGAAATTTGGACGTTTTCAGTAGATCTACACAAAAAATGAAATATTGTGTAACTACAGTCATTATGGCACGTCATTTCATCAGGAATAACTAGAGTGAAGTAAATAAAAACGGAACTGACGGAAACGGCGTTGTTTGATTTATCTTGGGGTGTGCCGTAGACTCGATACTCTAAAGTACATGTAAAATCCTACTGGAAAACAATACTGCGTCAGATCTAAGTTATTTGAAGTAAATGTCTTTTATGATAGTGTTCTTAATTTTCAATTAAACCAGCTAAACTAGAAGAAATGCAATGTTAATATTATGCACTATCTGTTGTTTGTTCCCTTGCAGTGCCTGCAGTAATGCACGTCATGTAACTACCGTGTGAGCAAAAGTTGGAGTGCACATTCTGCTACTTTTACAACGCCTACGTCATCTTTTGGAGTGAGACACCTCAATACAAGGGAGCCAATTGTTGCTTTTGCAGGTTTGATTAATGACAACGCTAATGAGATTCCTTCAGATTGCTGATACTGACACGACGGTTATGAAATAAGTCATAATAAACAGCGACCTGGATTTCACAAGAAGGATCGACTGTTTTATCACCACTTCATACCTTAAGAACGGTCTTGATTTCCTCTTCGTCACAAACATCGTAAGCTGTTTGCCCTTCCTGCAAAACAGGATTTACTAACTTTCAAGTCAATCCTGAAGAGTAACACAACTTTGAAAATTTACTTCTTACCAAAAAATGCACTGCACAGTAACAAGCAAGCGAACCGCACCACTATGAACTGGACACTTACGTACATGTATATCGCTCCTTGAGAAATTTGAGGCTGGTGGATTGACCTTCTAAACATGAAAGACGACGATTACACAAATCTAGAGAATGAAATGGTAACTTCACTTAAGTTACTGACTTCTTTTAGCTGTATTTAAGCATTAACATTGTGACCTGACTACATTATAGGTGAATAATAGACAACAAACAAAAAGGATAGCATATATGATAAAATTTTTATGAGTCAATGTGATTTGCCCTAATCTTTGTGCACGCATCACGTGGAGGCTAGTGTTTCTCTTTGGCAACAGACACCAGCAGGTGTCGTAACCTATTTGTTCATTTGATTTTTAAATTTTGCTCCTTGACTTCACTCAAACATTTTTCGAATATGTACCGTCTGGATATGGGCCTAGCTATGCAAGTACTTAGATGAAACTCTCACTTATTATTCTATGCGCACTGTTCAAATACAGTACGGAGTTATTTTATAATTATTGCATTCTTGCATAAAAAGCTGTCCAATTAGACTTTTCACGATTTTCAAATAAGTTATAAAATAAAGAAAATAAAGGTTATTTTAGAACACACTAACAGCACTTTTGTGAGCTCAACTGGTAGGTCTATATGAAAGGAAATTTCATACCAATGTTTTGGTATCAACACACCCACCATTTTTGTTAAATCATGTAACGCACATAATTGTAGAGTAGTAAAAAGGTAAAAAATAAAATTCTGGAATGTACTTTCAGAAACATTGAAATATTAGCTGTGTTAAAATCCATAGTTGTTTTTCAAAATACGCAGACTGGTCAGTTAGGGCCTCCAAAACCTAAACACACGCGTATATGGAAAGCGAAACAGGAACAGAGATATGGGTGGGTAGTATCAAGGCACTATCACCGTTGAAATAGCATTGTGTTATACAAACAGATGGCTATTGTTCATGTCAATGGCAGGCGGACTGTGGTCTGCACATTTTCGGGAGGGCAGACCGTGACGTCGATGTCAACAATCAGCAACTGAAGCACCATTAGGCAAAGTGTTTTTCGATTCTTGATGGAAACCTAAATCGTAAGATTATCTGTTGCTGATCCGGTGACACCCAACCCAACATCGGCTGGCCGTCACGTGACTGATGAGCGGTTGATGCGCGGCGCGGCCGATGTGTTCTGATTGTCTTCGCGTAAGGAATGTCGGACAAGCAGTGATTCGCATCTCAACATGCCTTATCATATACATGTATCAGATCATGCTCAGCCTATATCTCGTCAACTGAATTGGGTCAACTTTTTATCGCTGTGGGAATAGGTATCAGAAACTAAATCTCTGTGTTTCAGGAATACACAATACGTATACAGATTGCCACTGACCTTTGTTCGACCACTAGAGCACATGCTGTATGTGATTTCTTTATTTGGCACATCGTAACACACTTTACTTCTGAAGAGGAAGAGGAAGCAAAACTTTTCGAGTACGTAAACAAAGTAAAGTGTCACCCAGTGCAGCGCAGTGTAAGCTTTTTGTATTTAGGAACCTGTGTATCCGAATTAATACTGCAAGGAAAGTGTCCACCCAAACGTTTCACATATGCAAAATGTACATTGTACGAATGCATTAGGCTTCTCTTATTTGCGCAGTTGGACATCTTTGTTCATGAGCATGAGTTTTGTACACTTTTGTATATTATTAATTCCACGTAATACGGGCAGATCGGGTAAAAATACATGGAACGCATAGACACATTGGCTTATATCACAAATGGTCAAACTTTCTTTTAGGAAACTAAAAAAAAAAATAATTAAACTTGCTGACACCTCGACTCTGCAGCATGCATCTTACACTAAATTTCCCAGCGGACGCAAACAATCTTGGACAATTAAGTATGACTAAAGAATGCAAAGTTGAAGGCTGACGCCGACGTTTTTCAATAGTTGAACAGGTTTGGGAAAGAGAAATTCCGTCGCAATTTCAGTGAAAAGTATCCTAACGAACTTTCAAAATACAAACCGAAATCAAAGCAAACGACGAGGATGGATTTCAAACGATTTTCAATTTCCCAACAGAGTATGAAATGACATTGATGCAACAGTTTCAGTAAAAGTTTGAAAGGACATGATATATGAAATAGCAAATTAACTAATAACAAATCTGTTTCGTTGTTATTACAATGTACACTATGAGTTGCAATAATTTCGAATTTCACTAGCAGCTGCCTACACCTGCGACTCGTCGTTTGCGCAATACAACTATTTCTTCGTCGTCGATAAGATCAGTGTCGAGTATTGTGGCTGTTATAGGACAGGACGAGTTTGCAACTGATTAGCGCGCAAAAGCATTTCTGAAATAAAACCGGTGAATTCTCCAGTTCGTGAGGATTGTTTCTACAAATTAGACAATGCATTGGTCATGGCACGCTGAACGCAATGTGCAGGATGGCCTAACAACCCGGCTAACAAACTTAGTAACTCCAGTTTACGGACTCACTCTCACACTCACAATACACGAACAGAAACACGTGGGTAAGCTGTGAACATTTCGTTGGCAGAGCTAGTGGCGAGTATTTTTACTTGCATATACCGTTGTTATGAAAATGTGAATGTTCGAGAAATCAACCCTTACATCTGGATCCACGCCGTTTAAGGTGTAAATTTGTCAACCAATTGCTCGTAACCACGTGACTTTATTTCAAAACATACATGTACAAAATTCGGATTCAAAATGTGACAGAAAAGAAAAAGTTCACCAATCCAGAAATTTATCCCGCATAACTTCTATTAAAACCTCATCTACCTGCAGACTTTACTTAGGAACGGTGTCAAATTTGATACGGTGTTTTGAAACGTGGGTTTGCAGCTGTAACCGACTTCGTTTTGAACTCTTTTTACGCACCATAAGAAAATAAGAGTATATTCAATGCAGACTTAAGAGTCCAAGTAACAATGATAATATAGAATGCCAGAATTTTATTTCCCACGGTAAAGATGCCATAAAACATCAAAATTCTAAGAATTAATACTTAGCGACCAATTAAATAAAAACTACCTCGGCAACATCTGGATTCCTTACAGGGTCGTCTAAAAGAAAAGGAGTTAGGTATTTTCCCAACTAACAGACAAGATCGAGGAGCTTTTTTGTACTCAAGTGTTTCATATACAGTGTAGAAGCATGCCCTATACAACAGGCATAAATACATGTAGATTTCTGTTGGAAATCCACATGTATGTGTGCTTGAGTTTTTGCGTGATTTTGTAGTTTTCACTTCTAAATACCCACGTAAATGTTTGCAGATGCCGTAAAAGTACAAAAACAGAATCAGTCACATTGGCTTACGGGTTATATGTAAACAAGTTACGTATAACCGGCAATGAAACTTTTACTGATCCCAAACTGACAAGAACAGAGCACGTTACTAGAGTTCCGAAATTTTTGTAATCCGAACATGTACTGTAAGGTCGGCATAGTCAAACCTTAAAAGAGATTACAATCAAACGGTAAAGAACAAACATCGTAAAAACTGCAAATACACACAATGGGGAAAGGAATAGTCATGCTTTACGCTTCATGTAGTTATTGAATTAATTCAGGCTCATAAAAAAGACTTATTATGTCTGCACCTTAGCTTATCATTGAACACGATAAGTTCAACAAGCGCAGATGGAATTTATATTTTATGCTAATTAATACGTAAGAAAAGGTAAAACAAAAACACGCCAGCAACCATTAACGCATCTCTTTTGTACATCGAAGTGAATATTTCGGAAATGCGGTCAGGTTTATCAAAAAAATTGACAATATTGAAGGGCAGTATAAATTATACGACATATAACTTTTGCTGCCCACTGGAACTTGTAACATAGACACCAACATACTTAGACATTTAGCACTAAGATGGAGAGAACACAACAATAGAAAGTTATAAAAAATTAGACGATATTTTCACTATTCTGGTAAAGTTTCGTCTTACTAGACAAATTGATTTAATTTACTGTTTTACCTGTTGACAAACGTGACACCAACACCCTTTCGAGACGTTTCACGACAATTAGCTTGGCATTCTCAGACGCGGTGTGAAGTGATATGTCACCATCACAAGAAATAAAATGGTTCAGGTTTCAAAAAACAAAGAAGAGAAGAACCGTATGTTTCCAGTGCTGAGCAGGGTCGTGAAATTGAAAGTGGCGTAGAATGTTCACTCAAAACGTAAAAGGAAAGTGACAAAAAAGCCTAATAAAGGGAAATCAAGCTGAAGCAGTTACATATACGATTATTCCAGACCTTTCCCCCGAACGTTATCTTCTGTTCATTTCACTGCCCATGAGAATTCTCAAACGTCTCCAAGTTTAGCAATGAATGCATTGGTGTCTTTGCTTTTGGTAATCCAAATTTCCTGTATTTTTACTTAATTCAGGGACAATTGCTGCCTGATCCTTTGCCTACCAACCACACACAGGCATCAAGGCACCTCTTCATTATCTAAATGACGATACGCGTAGATCCCCTTTTATGAAAGACTTTGCGAATTGCACGTTGCGGTGACTTGCCGTTTCCGTATCCGTGCACTTTTAGGTCAGCGTACACGAACTGTAATACGTTTGTTCAAAGAAAAATTGCTAAAACATTTCACATGTACATGTACTTGCAATCGAAACCTGCCTTAAGCTCTGAGTGTTTCCGTTTCGCGATTTTCACATTTCTAGTAAATTCTATTTGAAACTTGATTTCAGAATTGAATTCATGAACGTCTAAAAATTTGTAACGGATAAGTCAAGTTACACTCACGTACTCTTTTTAGTTTACTTCAGTTCATGTCGGCTGACTAACTGAAATCCACCAGATGCTGCAAAATCAAACAACGCCGCCCGTTGATTTGACTGCTAGCTGGGACTCAGGAAATGGAGATATTCCAACTTTACCCCACGGAGCACCTATAGCTGAGTTTTAACGTTTTTTATCGAATCGATTTGCTTGCAAGTTAAGTGTTTTGGATACCAATCTTTTGAGTGTCCAATCAAACATTATTTGGACGCATTAGAATTGTGATTACCATTTCCAATAATTGGTATTTTATTGCACTTGCACGGCATGCAACTTTCAGGCTGTCGAACAACGCAGCAATTGTGACTAATCTATTGCTGATGGAATTACAAAATCAGCTGGAACTTAGTTCCGGTCAATTTTATTTTTGACTCTTTGAACCGGCCCAATGAACATAATAGTAGTTTAGAGTTAGTACACGTTAATAAAAAATGGTGGTAATGAAGCTAGGCTACCTTTTACTTTTGCCAGTTGGCGATCATTCTGCAACTTAACTCACTTCACGGTGTTGGGACCTGCACTACGTATTTGGACTGGTCATGAGGATTTCGGCGTCGTCAGGAGAAAAATCGGCAAAAAATCACCGTCAAGGCGTACTTTATGAGATCGTAAACTTTGTAACACATGACTTTTTGCAACGAAACTGTTGGCATGCATTCAGTGGAAGGGTAGTGATTGGATGTGACCTTAATTACATTAATAGGGTCCCCATACTGACTATGCTCAAGAGGTTTCACTAATTGTTTACACAACGATGAACTTGGAGCGTCAATTTTTTACAGTTTTTCTTGTTTATCTAAATTTTTGCGTATGAGTACCACCATGTAACCATAGGAAACGCGTATGATAAGTACAGTTCTTACATGTATTTGTAATGTGTAGTTCAAGTTATGTTGCATTTTATGGCATCTCCTCTCAAAATATCTGTACGGACTCGTCATACTCAGTTTCGCGTGACTGTCCAAAATCGTCTTTAGCAACTGTAAGGTTTAGCATTAAGCCGGCGGTGTTTTCAAATTGTTGTCGTCTAATTATGCATCAATACATGCAGAAAGTAACCCATTCCGGTACGTATCAATCAGTATCTTGATAAATAATGTCAAATGACTTTTCAATCGGATTCCCGGCCAAAAACTTGCTGTCCGACATACTGCACGGACTACACATGTATCTCCCAGAAATAACAGATTTTTTGGTTACTGCCACGTAAACCACGTAAATTGCCCAGCACGAAACTTCAAAATTAGCCGACTGTTGCAACGACTTCGAACTGGAGGAAATATCTAAAATTCCCATACAGCAGACCGCAAGGTTTGGCTCGAGAATGATCAACACATTGATTTCCGCCAAATCTTCATAAAGATGTTCGAGCACCTCGTTGTTAGGGTGTTGTCGTGGGTAACGATTCTGCCAAATCTAAAAACAGTATAAACGCTAAATTGTCTAAAGGGAACGTTCCATCAGCTGTTATCCTATTAAACTTGGCCAACGTGTGTGACATCCCTACTGTTTTCAAAGCGTTGTTTCCCATCACATATTTCGTGTATTACACTGTATTCTCGTGCTATATCTACATGTATCTCTATATCCCTTTCGCAATCTTTTCTGTCGGTGTATTCTTTATCTTTGCCTTCTCGTTTTACGTTTGACTTCTATATAAATGGACTCTTGTGATCAAACTCATTATGTCGTATAGACAGGTTTTGCTTTACCTGGTTTCGCAGCCCACCTCCAAAACAGTGTTGGGAATGCACCCATATTTTTTACTCTGAAACATTCCAAACCGCTGTGTTCATACAAGGCTAGATACCTAATTCTTTGTACTTGATCGCCGTGATCTCGATACCGTGACCAATTACTTCAACATTTCAAAGTGATGTGTGCCAACACAGTACTTGAAGTTGGTTGATCGGAAAAATGCGTAAACTGTTCCTACATCAATTTCATTTGCAGTCCAAAATGGTTGATGACAATGGCCTAACACTTCTTATCTGTGCCATTCTCACGTTTACACATCAATTGCAAATACATCCAATCTTTCTCAAATAACCTATTAGCCAACTAGACTCCTCGCGAACTATTGCTAATTATCAAGTTAAACGGTCTATTCTGGTTAAGATTTGTTTAATTCTTAACCAGTTCACTGCCGAGTTCGTACAGTTTTCAAACATCTGCTCATGACGAGTCCGTACAGTTGGCTCAGGCGAGTCCGTACAGTCGTTTTGTCTGACTGCCTTACACTGTATTTAAACTTTGCATATCTTTGTTAATCAAGCAAAATTTTAGCTGAAACTTTTGCAGCACTTGCACATCTTCATAAAGTATTACTTACGGTATGAAATGTATTAAATCAACAACATAATGGATCAATTTATAACAAACTTTCACCGATATTCCTGATTTTTTTACAACACCACGGCCATCGAGTCACACTGGGCGTCATTGCTGGTCACGCGAACGTGAGCAGCTTTCAGTGTTGTATTCCTACATGTGCATCAAATTTCTCAAGACGACGCCGTACTCCTCATGACCAGTCCAAACACGTTGTACAGGTCCCGACACCGTGTCACTTGTGCAAGTGGTGGCGGACGGTGGTTATGCCCGGACCGGGAGCAAATTTTAAATACATTTTACAAACCCTTGCCAAATGACGTCGTATGGAGTTCGCAAGTTTACCCGTCGATTACAGAGTACATAAATCAGTCCACGCCAGGAACATACACAGTCGTGCACTCGGATCAATACTAAGCAATTTTGATTGAGGTTATTGGAAATTTAAATACTCAGCAGAACCTTTTTCTTTTCTGGTAGATATTTCGTTCACTAAATAGTTTCAGTTACTAAAATGCTCACACCAAAGTAATTAAAGTATGTTGCACCATAGCCATAGATAAAAGTACATGTTGCCGAAAAGTCACATAGAAAAGGAAAGTGAATTAATTTAGTTCGTACATTTAAGTCTATCAGGTGTAAAGCGAAACAAAATTTTTATTACAAAACATTCCTAAACGTTATTAACGAAAGAGTTTTAAAACTTCCACATTCTCCACTGATTACATTCATAGCAAACATCATGGAAAATGTTATGTTCAAGAACTCGAACTGTTCTCGCTAGTGTTGAAATTTCAGCAAGTGTTAATTTTTTTCGATTCGATTTAGTCTCACTCCAAACGTAAATTCAACCTTGATAAACAGGAGTTTGTCTTACAATGTATCCATTCAGAAGATACAAAGATTTAAGTTGTTGCGTATTCGTATTTCTATGAAATCGTAACTCTAACGTTTTGACCAGAAACCTTTGTTCCAAAAGGTATTGTGTGATGCTCTGCGGTGAGAACCCTGAACCGGTACCCAAAATACATGTACATGTACGATGGTCGCGTCAGGGGTAAACCAAACATATTCGAATACCCTGGATTTACGATGGAGCACAAAAGATCACGGCGCGTGATTTAGGTTTACAGCGCTCTCCTTTTTCCAGGGTTTACATGTAGTTTAAGGCAGACTTCTGGAATTGTGAAAACAGGACGTGCCCTTCCAAAAGCCTGGGCTTTGACTAACTCATCCCCCACATTACCCCATCACAGAATATATAAATCAGATCATGACAGGAACATATTACACAGCAATGTAGTGACATTAAAAAAGTAAACCACGAAATTACAAGACTTTGAAAACTGAGTGTTAAAATAATCGCATTTTAATGCAACCTTAACAAAAATTCTTTACTGAGGTCCCTAAGGGCACACCTGATTGGAAGCACTGACCTGATAAAAAATTTGCATCTTTTTATGAAGTGAGAATATCAAAATGTGTGCCTGTGTTTGGCGCCTTATGGCGTCGTTGGTTTGTTAAGTTTATGTCCCAATAGTAGGATGAGACCAGCGGCATTGGTTTCACTGCGTGTTGTGGGAAGGTACTTGCAGTGAAGGAGTGACTCTTTGTATAACTCCACGTAAAGAGGTTGTTCATTTTTGATCAGATATTTATTATGAGTGAACATTTCCACGAACTCAATGTTCATTGAATACACATTTATTGCAGCATTAACTAAATTCTGAGTACAGCACTCTTGAGATACCTTGTTTACGGCAGCCACGTCGCAGCTGCCTTCATGGACCAGCAGCTCCACGATTGCTGCCCGTCCTGTCTGGGATGCCAGATGTAAGGGTGTGTTTCCATCCTACAGTAAATGAACAAAAATGATAGAATGCTGGTCAGCATGATGTATAGCGAAGTGGGTGCGCCAACAGAGCGCCACGCTTTATACCTTTCTGTTTCAGAACTTCGCCTTCAGTTGCATACTTACTGTATAAAGCGGGCGACTCAACAAAGCACGACTACAACTGCATTTAAACTCAGATATAAATGAGCGAGATTTCTTCAATGCGGATCTGTTGTAGTTACACGAGAGAAAAGATGATTTGAAATATCACAAGTTTATGTTATACATAACAACTGAGCCACATTCATTTAGGGGGTGCTATGAAAATGCAAGTAAAGAACCATTGCTCAATGTACAACCCCACGTGAAGTGAAAACTGTTTCTAATTACTTAATGTCGCGAGCACGTCACGTCACGTGCACGTCACTACACGTGCCGTGAATTCAACGTTTACAAACAAAATTAAAATCTGTGAATATTTGATTAAAACACGCAATAATTAGCCTAGTCACGTATTGTGTTCATCAACCTGTGTGTCAATAATTACCTCATCACAGACATTCACGTTGGCCCGGTGTTCGATGAGACACTGTACGACGGCTGTATGACCCCCCTCTGCTGCCCAGTGCAGCGGTGTTTGGCCCCGCTATGGAAAGCAGAAGACATTTAATTTGACATTGTTTAGAGACATTACAATGCTAAAAATATCAACAAAATTAGTTACTCAACAGTTTTAATCATCTCTTATGTAAACAACTAGTTCAACCAAACAACCTGTGTGTCATTAATTACCTTATCACGGACATCCACTGTAGCGTTGTGTTCCACAAGACACTTCACTATCTGTGTATGACCATACTCTGCTGCACAGTGCAGCGGTGTCCAGCCCCACTATGTAATATATAATGGAGATGTGTGAATGGACGATCAACGTTTAGAGCAAATTAACATACACGGGGGAAAGTGAACTTGTTAGGTGACATAAATGACACATGACTGACCCCTCTAAGACGCTAAAAATATTTGTAATGATTTCAACAGGGAAATGTTGAGTTTTAGAACAAACCAACAGAGCGTGTTCAGTGTTCCCCGTCTCGTTACAGGCTGGTAACACACAGCAAGTAATTGTGCACTGTAAAGTGTTGGACAATCAAAATAACGTAGAAAATAAATCTGAAACTAAATGAGGCGATCCAGATCGTCTGAAGGAAACTATTGTTTGACGAAATGTAGAATATATATAGGTAAATAAAACAACAATAATGAATCAACTGAAATGTTCGGTTGCAGCTTTGGCAGTTCTCTGTTGGAAAGCAGACGACATTTAATTTAAAATTGTTTAAGGATATTAAATTGGGAAAATATCAACAAAATTTGTTACTCAATAGTTTTAATCATCTCTTGTGTAAACAACTAGTTCAACTAAACAACCCGTGTGTCATTAATTACCTGTGTACGGACATCCACAGTAGCGTTGTGTTCCACAAGACACTTCACTGTCTGTGTATGACCCCACTCTGCTGCACAGTGCAGCGGTGTCCAGCCCTCCTATGTAATATATAATGGAGATGTGTGAATGGACGATCAACGTTTAGAGCAAATTAACATACACGCGGCAAAGTGAACTTGTAAGGTGACATAAATGAAACATTACTGACCCCTCTAAGACGCTACAATACTTGTAATGATTTCAACACTCAAGTGTTACAGGTGATTTTAAAACGTTGAAGTAAGAACAGAACATGGTGTAGACGTCGACTGTCAGAAATTACTGAGCGCCTCCATAACTTCACAGTGACCCTTCCATGTTGTGTTTATACACCGGTTTAACGGCTTCCTGTTTAATATAAAGTTGTAATGTTGAATGGACGATTACCATTAAGAATAGAAAAATATCAACATTAAGTCGCCAAATATATTGTTGACACAATTCAAACCTCACTGTTTCTTAAGATGCATGTACCGGGTACAGATTGAAAAATACATGTCGAAATCATGAGAAATAGAAAGTGTATTTACACACAACATGTTTAGTTAAACTTCAGATAGTTTACAGCTTTGTAACAAAGATATCATTGTCTCAATTATAAAATCGTCTCAAGTAGTTTCTATTACCCTGTCTTGCTTGTTGACCTTAGCGCCTGCTTCACACAAATCACGCGCCACCTCTGTACGTCCCAGCTCTGCTGCACGGTGTAGTGCTGTGCCCTGCAGAAACAATGAACAAGTTATAGCAAACTTCACAATCATTAACTTCACCGTGAATCTTAATTACTCATCACGGAAACGTTGAAATAACACAATTGTACACACAATTACTAAATCTACTCTCTGTTTATCAGGTAATACATCAGTTGTCGTTCGAATCATCGTTTTTTCAAGACCAAGATTAGGTCGCTCTCGTAGTAAGTTTGTTAGTGTCAAAAGTAATCCTCAGAGCGAAGACATGACATGTTCTTTAAAAATATGGACACTTTTATCAAAGTCCGCACGACTGGTTGTAGCTAGGAAAGGGCTATCACTGTTATTGACAATAGCGTGACCTTAATTTTCAAATTTGATTACCATTTTTACGAAATTGATTCCATGAGAGTAATAGGTCTATTTCAATTTTCGGATAAACAAGACGAAATGCACTGTATGTGAAAGCTGTGATTACATGGGTAAAGATTTCGTGGTCGTCTGGTTTGCTTTAATTAGTAGGTCTACCGCAAACCAATCTCTGCTGGAGGCGTGAATTGAAAAACATGGTCAAACTAACTTATGAAGTCCAGTTTCACGTTTTCCTGAGATGCAAAATAATTTCTTTTAACAAATTTAAATCAGGAACAACCAGGAAGAAAAGAATGAGAGAAAATCAATATAGGATAAATTGACTATTGGCAATGGATATTATTAACACGTAACTGAAGTATGGAGTTGTATAATTAATCCTTGGTATAGAGTTTGTTACTGGTCAGGAAAACATGCACAGGGAACTCAATTCAACCATAGACTATAGTACATGGACCGCCAACTCCGTATACTTTCAATGGACAAAATCTGTGAGCTTGCGCACAAGCCTTTACGTCATTATTCACTGGCGACACCTGGCTCAATTATCTGGTGTAATTT
>NMRA01000443.1:210360-368104 GCA_002633005.1 Phoronis australis | reverse complement strand
GGGGGAGGGGGGGGGGGGGCGGGCCACCTGCCCCCCCCCTAAATCCGCCAATGGTTTAGGGCCTCTGCCCCTCAAACTCACCCATCGGAACCACGCGCATGGCCGGATCGAAACGAAATGTAGTTAGTAGGCTAGCCTGTCCTTGCCAGTCTTCACGAAGTCGGAGAGTCCCATTCAGTCTTCTTAAATTTAAAACCGCCGCCATTGGTAGCTGAAGTTCTGACCCCATATTGTCCCTGCTAGACTTTTGAAACTAAATGAGTCCTTAGCTAGATTGAAGATACACGATTGGCAGTGATTGGAACTGAGCGCCATTGTAAACAATGTAATCGATGTTTAAGAACTATTCAACTTTTGTACACCCTTTAAATAGTTACTAAATGGGCTCAAATACAATACTTTTTTCATGCCAGTTCCGACTCCTTAGCTGACAATCGGAGTAATTAACTGCCAGAGTTCTGGTTTCAGAATTATGGAAATTCGAAGTAGTGAACTTTCGAAGGTAGCGAACCATCGCATTAATTTCGGAGTAGTAGACTTTAGGAGTAGTGAACCTTCGGAATAGTATCCTAACATGTAACCTTGGAAATCTTTTCCATCAAGTTTGTTGCTGGTATGACGCTAGAGAGGCTGTGCGCCATTGGCACTGATTGACAAGAGATTATTATTATTATTATTTAAAATAAGCAAAACTTATAAATCACTGGCACTTTATTCGCAGCTTCTACAAGTTTAGTCGTCGCGGCATGTCATGGTCAGAGTCTCGAGGAATATCAAACAGTCTTCCTTGCAAGACCAAAAATCAGTTCTTATCTGAGTAAAGAGCAAATTTCCTTACTGTATTTGGCAGGTTGCAATTTTAATAGCTTGCCACAACGCCTGGGGTTTTAACTGGGGTTTCTTTTCTTATGGATAAGGCGCTCATCTGAATTATCTTATACCCCAAAGAATCTGGTGAATTTTGAAAAGGCGTAAGGTAGCCCCTTTAAGAAGCGGCTGACATCACACTATTTGGTATTTTTCCAGTGCGCATGCGTTACTCATTCGAGAGAAAGCCAACAATGAAAGGAGATTCTTACAAAATCCGACACATTTTAAGTAGATGAGCGTGGCTGTTGTTACATCCTTTGTGGGAGTTTTTCTGGTTGAGTTAATATCGGAAGCTCTTCAGTTCATGTAAATAGTCTTATTCGAAAAACTTCTATAGGGCCACGGCACCGTTCCCACGACAGTTTGAATAAAAGAAGTGCTTGAGTTACTAGGCATTGACAAAACAAATTGAAAAAAAAAACAAATTGAAAAAAAAACAAATTAAAACAATAACTTTATGTTTGCTCTTTTCATATTTGTCAGCGAGGCACGTGTACATTTACGCATATCAGTGGTAACGGCTCCCCTGAATATGTGATTGCCGAGTAAGACAAAATCCGAAATCCGATTCTTGTTCATTTTCCACGTTTTACGATATTGCGCCCACTATGTGACAGCTCATCCCAAGAATCACACCTAAATAAAGAGAGGGGCGGGTTGAGCCGAGCTATTCCTGTGTTCCATAGACCCATGGGCCATTAGCTGCGCAGCACTGAAAAAAGGGAGGGCTAAAGCCCCTCAGGCCCCTATGGCACGCCGCCCATGCCCATGGGCTCTCAGTCACGAAAAGTAAGGTTATGCAAGGGCGCAAAATATCGCTATGCACTACAACAGAAGCTCATGACACTTAGTTCCTTCGCGATATTTTTGCGTCTGCGAAATGCAACAGTACAGGAGCAAGTGGTCAATGAAAGCTTCTGGCACGGAGGAAGGATTTTTAGAGTCCAAATATTTTGGGCTATATGGGCAAATAATCCAAGTGATACTTTCTATACCAAGAGCAGCGTTGAGGCCTTGACACGCGCTACGTGTATCGCAAACGATATGTTTCTAAGAGCCGCTATGAGGTGCTACAGTAGTCGAATGAGCTCGGAAATCAAATGATGCCGGAGCGTGGTCATCGCAGTGGCGGATTTAGAGGGGGGTGGGGGGCAATGGGGCCACCCCCCAAAATTCTAAAAGATACCATTTGGCAGTTAGGGTGCGAATTGCTGACTAGCGCATGCGCGAAACCAGGGGGCTCGGGGGGTGAATAAACAATGCATAGGCCCTGAAAAAACACCGTATACCGTGTTTTTTTGTTAAAAGGTCCGCTAACTCAAAAATTCGAGACCACTGCAACCCTACATTTAATCTGGGCGCGCGCATCTGCCGAAATTCTGGTTATTCCTGTGCCCTGGCCCCCCTAACTCAAAATTCTGGATCCGTCCCTGTATCGCATACCTCCCAGTCAAGTTTCGGAAAACCCGTCTCTATATCATCCGAAAACATTCTTCGCCCAAAACAACACCTGCTACAGTGGTCAAATCCGCCCAAAAATTTAATGGTGCTAGCGCAGTGACATCACGTATCTGTGTCAACTTACATTGAAATCCACCTATCTGTTCTCTACCAGAAACGCTCTCATACAAAATGACCACTAAGAGGCGCTGCAATAGTCGAATCCGCCTGAAAATCAAACGGTGCCCGCGCTTCTGTTCCAAGTTTCATTGAAATGCGCCCATCAGATCTTTAGATATCATCCGGAAACGCTCTGCCCCCCAAAAACATGTAAGGTTATCTCCAACCTTATCTAGTGGCCTCCATTCAGGCTAACTCGTAGCCTACATCAAAAAACTAAGCTTTGTCAACTAGTAAAAGTATATATTTTCTGAGAACAAAGACCAGGAAATATTTAATATACTTTTTGTATTGATGTGTCATTATTATTTTTAGGTAAAAACCTTTTTAAGTCAAAATTTCATTTTTAAGAAAGGTACACTCATAGCAAAATAACCCCTCGGAGAACACGTGACCCTCATGGCGGGAAGGTTGGTTTTCTGACTTGTGCGACTCTCCCATCTAACAATAACGAAATTAATTTAGTTTGAAGACAGAACCGACAGTAATTCATCTCACATGATTAGGAATAACGACCAGACCCCGACAAGTGGCAGAAAAAGAACACCAAGCCGAAACTCTAGTGAACTCCGAGCTTCGACGTCAAAAAAACCTCTGAAGCAACCGACAATGGACGCCATATTGACAGGAAAGGGACAAAATGTCACCAAGAAGACTCGGTCATTGAAAGATGAACTAAAGGAGGCACTCATGGACTCAGATATCCAGTCACTGTTTACAAACATGATAAAGCCCTTAATTGACGCTGGCTTGTCTGAAATGTACAAAGCACTAGAGCTTCAATACGATCAAAAAATGGCTGAAAAGGATAAAAAAATAACAACACTTGAAAATCAACTCGACAAGCTGAAGCAAGAAAGTGGCTCTCAGATACACAGGTTGGAATCTGATTTGGATGAGCTTGAACAGTATAGCCGCCGAAACTGCGTTGTAATCAGCGGAATAAAAGAAAGCGACAAGGAGTGCACAGACGACATTGTTATTGGTCTAGCTAAAAGAATTGGTGCTACCGTTGAGAAGTCTGACATATGTCGCAGTCACCGCCTAGGTAAAAAAATCCAAGGTAATGCCAAGACGAGGTCAATTATAGTGAAATTTACGAATTACAATGCAAGAGCCGAATTCATGAGAAATAAAAAGAAATTGAAAACTGAAGCTGGCAAGATCTACGTTAACGAGAATCTGACCAAAAAACGAGCACAGTTGTACAAGGCTTGTAGAGACCTGGGCGCCCGGATTCAGAGTTGCTGGACATATGATGGAAGAATTTATTACAAGAACTGGGCCAATGAAATTAAACCGGTGAGCAGCATGGAAGATTTACAGGGCATCTAATTCTCAGATCAACATTATACACGCAAGCAAGAACATAATACAGTAGTGCAATAGTTTCCAACGTCTTGTATTCAGCTTTTGGTGAGATTACTCACTTTGTACTATAGTCTGCATGAAAGATGGCTGAATTTCCTTTTTCCGTAAAGTTGATTGAGTTACACGGTAATTCCAATGCTTCGCATTATCCATTTAACCTTTAACTGCTTCTGTACTCCATGTGCAATTGCCAAACTACAAGTGTAGCGTACCATAATTGTCAGGTACTTGGGACCCTGTAGAGAGACCTCAGTACAAACGTACTTCCCCGTACTTCCGGTAGCCATTACTGTGTATATGAATAGCCTATTTTTTTCTTCACGTTAGCCGTTGTGCCCAACGTATCGTTTTCACACCTAACATATACCTGCTACTCAGGCTATGCCAAAGTTCGTGACAACCGTGTCGCGTAGTCTTATTGTTGTAGCTGTGTTCTATTTTGTTCTATTTTGGTCTAAGCGTCATATAGCTTCAAGCTGGGCAATCTATCTGGGAGGCTATTTATGAGAGGGCTTTGTATTGCGTGTAGCCACAGAATGCGGGCAACCTTATTATTTTATGTGTGTGATCTGCTTGCTCTGTGCGGGCGTCCCGACAAGTCTCAAACGCATTCTATAGAGCCAAATCACTTTACTGAAATGTAGTTATCCTTAAATTTCGTTCTACTTGTTTTTGTATGAGACCGTGTGGGCAATGCTTATTATTATAGTCTCATTATGAAAAATACTGGGAGAATAAGCCTTACCATGAGGATCAGTTTTTCTATCCTATGTTACATTATATTTCACATCGATGTTGTACTCTGTGAAATCTATGATGTGCTCGTGGATGTGTTTGTATTGTTTTTGTTTTGTTTTGTGTGTATGTGGTGTGAATGGGTCAGGATTGTACCATTAATATTTGATTGTCATTTGATATATGTGCATAACCGTTGTAATGATGACAGGTGAACTTAAAGTAACGTCATTGAACTGCAGAGGGCTGGGTCTCCATGAAAAACGAAAAGATGTACTCAATTATTTAGGAGAAAAACAATACTCCATCTATTGCCTACAGGACACACACTTTACTAAGAGAGAAGAAAACAATATTAGATCAATGTGGGGATATGAATGTTTTTTCAATTCAAATTCCTCAAACTCCAGTGGAGTGGCGATCCTCTTTAAGAACACTTTTGAGTATAAATTGCGTAACATTAGGCAAGACTACAATGGTAATAAATTAATTTTGGATATTACTATTACTGAGACAAGAATTACGTTAATTAATACGTATTGTCCAAATATGGACTCGTCGTCTTTTTTTGAAAGAATAAAACAAGATATTCGAGATATAGGAAATTACTCTGTTATTTGGGCAGGCGATTTTAATCTTGCTCTCGATCAGTCTAAGGACACGCTTAATTATCGACAGGCTAATAACCCAAAGTCACGGATTAAATAGATGGAGATTTGTACAGAATTGTCTATTGTTGATGTGTGGCGGGAACTAAACCCCAGTAGTAAAGAATATACTTAGAGAGCTGGAAGTAAACGATCCAGACTAGACTTTTTTTCTAATTTCTGAAAACCTTTTAGCTGATATTGACGACTCCATAATAGAATTCGGTTACCGTTCCGATCATTCAATGGTAACGGTTTTTTTAAAAGTGATGTTTCCAGGAGGAGAAAATCATTTTGGAAGTTTAATAATTCTCTCCTAAAGAACTCTGAGTATATTGCTGCAGTCAAGAATATTATTAAATTAGTTAAACAACAGTATATGACTGACGACATTCAGACTTGATAGTACAAGTACATGTAATTCAGATTTACAATTGTCTATAAATTATCAACTTTTTCTTGAAACGTTGTTGATGGAGATTCGCGGCAAAACAATTTCCTTTGCTACTTACTTAAAAAGAAAAAGTGATAGAGTTGAACAGCAACTTATCAAAAGAAATAAGCTTGTTGGAAAGAAGTCTAAGCCTTGACAGGGAACTACTGGAACAAAAAAATAATTTACTTGCCGAGCTAAGGCAAAATAAGTTAAGAGGTCTTATGACTAGGTCGAGAGCAAGATGGATTGAAGAAGGTGAAAAGCCTTCCAAATATTTTCTTCAATTGGAAAATAGGCATTACACAAGTAATTTTATGCCTTTTTTGTGGAAATCTGACAATACTAAAACCAATAGTGAAGAAGAGGTTATTCAGGAAACCAAAACTTTTTATGAAAATCTATACAAATATAGACAGACTAACAATACTTCTTTAAAAACTCTTCTTGATAATGTTTGTGTCTCCAAGCTGAATGAGACAGAAAAAGAAAAATTAGAAGGTCTCCTTACATATGAAGAAGTCACACAATGCTTGAAAAAAATGAAAAACAACAAAAGCCCAGGCTCTGATGGTTTTTCAGTGGAATTTTTTAAATTTTTTTTGGGCTGACATTGGACATTTCGTTGTTCGCTCACTTAATACAGGTTTTGCTGTTGGCCAGTTATCCTCAACACAGAAAAAGGGAGTGATCACCTGCATCCCTAAGGAAGCAGATAAAAGTAAACATTATTTGAAAAACCCATATCCTAGCTCAATGTGACATATAAATTGGCTTCTGCGGCAGTAGCTGAACGGTTAAAATCCGTTTTCGGAAAAGTAATCAGTAAGGACCAGACAGGTTTCGTTTCTGGAAGAAATATGAACGACAATATCCGAGTGCTATATGATTTAATGTTTTATGCCCAGGCAGCTAACAAACCTGGATTGCTTTGTACAAGATTTCTGGAAGGAATTCGGAAAGCTACTTCAAAGTGAAAAGTGTGGCATTCAGCTTCCCAACTGTCTGTCTTACGATATTGTTATTCTTGGACTTTACAAGAAGCATGATTTTCTATTTAACATTTTGCTTCTACTAGCTAAACAGTACATTTACAAAGAGAGATGTCACAAAAATATACCCAATTTTCTTAAGTTCGTTACAAAAACTTATGAATACTATAATGCTGAAAAATTAAATGCACATAAAAACTTTGTACATGACAGCTTCTCTGCAAAATGGGAAAAATTTATTGTTCATGTTAACTTCATGTAGAAGATGTTTACTTTAAATGAGATATGACAATGGTCTTCCTGAGGTGCGCATGCGTGAATGAATGGTGTACTTATTTGTTTGTTTGTTTTTGTAATTGTTTTGTAAATGATAATAAATACATAAAAAATAACCCTCGGTCGTTTTGAATGAAACTTTTTTTAAATGAAAACTTCATCAGTTACCTCAAAAACGCTGATAGGAATTTTCGATTAGACTGTTCGTTTGGTTTCTATGACAAATCAACTCGCAAAACGTAAGGTATTTTCATTGTAAAAAATTGAAGTCTTATTCGTCTTTGTCACATTACGCAAAAACTAGGCCTTTATATCAAAAATCCTAACAGCGTTTTTGATGACTAAATATTAAGTTTGGAAAGTTTCAGCGACATCCATCCATCCGTTTTTGAGAACTAGTGTTCCTAAGTTCAAATAAAGTCGATTTGCCGAAGCCGAGAAAAAGCCGATTAAATTGAGACAAGTGAAAATCTCAAGGTCCAGGCTTCGGTTAATTATTCGGTGAAAACTTGTTTTTGGTACACATAACCTATACAATCCTTAACTATGTTAGCTATTTCAACGTTCACTCGCAATGTCAACTGATTTTGCAGTGCGTAACTAACCTAATTATCATTAAATCTCAAATAGACGTATTGTTCTCACTCAGCCAACGTTTACTGTTGTTTATGCCCTACCTTCTAAGTAGGTCATAGTTCATAGCCTGTACACGTCAAGTGCTGGGAGACTGATACGAAACCAAGTAAGAAATGGATCACATAAGTCGAATCGGGGGTTAAAGTACGTCATTAGCATGAGATCGAAACATCGAAATGTCAATTGTATTAAGGAATTAAGGCGAGGATTTATCTCTTTTCACAATTTTCTGTGGTCATGACCACAGAGGCCTGAGGTGACTGATAGCAAACGTTTTCAACGCCAACGGTCGTATACATGTAGACGCACAACTCCCTTAGGATCAAAACTACGTTTTGTATTCGTTTTCCCCGGCACCATTCTATCATAAGTACACCACGTTGGCTAAATGTTATGGCGACTTTGTGAATGAAAGGACTGAGGGTATACGAAGCTGTTCTGTACCTTGCGGGAGATTCCATTTAATTGAAAGCCCTTTAACCTTTGATAAGTAGTAAACAAATATCCACGCGGTTGTGCGCCAAGGCTTTGCTATTTTTTTTCTCGCTATGCGGTTTATATTTTGTAGATGAAGTTCCCCGAGAATGAAGATAAGGTATTTTGCAAGTGAAAATATTGTAAAAATGGCCAATTTTTGTGAATAAGTTTGGAGATAACCTTAGGTGGCACTGAATAGTTAGGCTGCGGCCGCGGCCAATTTGCACTGCCAAAATATAGAAATTTTGGGGTAGGCCAAGTTTGGGGGCATTTTGTAGGTGGGCATTGCACGTAGGCTCAGTGAATGTGGTTTGTTTGTATTTGTGAACATGCTGTGAATAAAAAAGGCCACTTTCTTGGCTGTAGCTGCACTCTTCTTCAAGATGGCGGCCCCCGGCTGCAATTGTGCATTGTTGGGTAGCGACCGAGAAATTGGCTGTGATTTTAGGTAGCCCTCAAACATGCAAGAATTGCCAAAAAACTAGTTGGTTGACAGTACTTTTGGACCACATTTTCGGAATCGGTAGGAAATTTGCTTTCAGACTCTAATGTTGGTTTTAGTCGTGCATCGGCAGGGAAGTGGTGTTTTTCGGGTGAAAAGTGCCGATTTTGCATTTTTTTGCCCTTATTTTTCTTAGTCTAGCTTGGTTTTCAGTGGGAATGAAATGGTCAAAAATACAAGAAAGAATAAAGTTTCTGTGCTCATCTGCTGGGCTTTTTATGTGAAATAATTGAAAACATGCCATTCTTTGCATCCTGTTTTTGACAGAGTGAAGAAAAGGTTACAAATCAAGTGATGTGTGTTTTGCTAGGCAAAACCCAGTGAGAACTGTTCTGTGCCTCCTTAAAGTCCCTGGTCGAGAACAAAATGGCCACTAGGTAGTGCTGCGGTGGTCGAGTCCGTCTGAAAATTTAATCGTGCCGGCGCATTTTAAATGTCACACAGCATTCGGTTTCACGTTTCCTTGAAAATTGGCATGAACCGTTGTAGTGATGCACTTCACCCAGTGCCAAATTTCATCAAAATCCGACCATGGGTTTTTGAGATATCGAGCGGACAAACGGATAGGTAAATAAATATATATATGCATATAGCATATACATTATATGTACATGTGTACGTGTGGGCACACAAAAAGGGCCCTGCCAACGGTGCACCTCGGCGCATTCGTTAAGCAAAAATGCATTAGCCTATCCCACGGAAACAATTGCCAGTACCTTTCCAAAACAATTTATTGTTACATTTAAATAAAGAAGACAGAGTTCATCTGGGGACCTGTGCCCGGTTGCATGAAACAGTCCCAAATAGGGATTCAACTAAGATCTCTAAATCTACTGTGTATTTTTGAACTTGAGAAAACATCGATTGTCCTTTCTTGTGTTGTTTTAGTTTCATTACTTTGATACAAATCGAGTGTGAGCTCTACGTTGAATTGTCAATATTATCGAAAATAATTAGGGATCTTTTCATGCAACACTCCCAATTTAAGGACTGAGTTCCTACTTATTTTCAATGAACTCAGTTGAGTCCCTGTTTGGGACTGTTTCGTGCAACTGGCCAAGAGCACCAGAAGGCGGTAGATCAAGTCAAAGCCCTAATTACCAATCCAGAAACACTGCAGTACTATGAAAACTCGAAACCATTAGTAGTACAGGTCGACGCCTCATCCAAGGGTCTAGGAGCTGCACTGCTCCAAGAAAGTGGACCAATCCAGTGTAGAAGCAAATTGTTAAAGGAAACCGAATCACGTTATTCCAATATTGAGAGATATCTGGCGGTTGTGTTTGGTCTGGAAGCCTTCCACCATTATGTGTATGAATGACAGGCATGTCCAAGTGAACTCTGACCATAAGCCGCAAGAATCCATTACGAAGGAGCATATCTCAAGTGCATCGCCTTGTCTTGCCCGTATGCTGCTAAGGACCCAGAAGTATGACTTCGACTTAGTTTATCAGGGCTCGATATTAACGGTAGTCCGACTGCTCGGGACAACCAATTTGTTGGTCCGGACAAGCTCACGGCCGAGCAGCTTGTCCGACAGGACATGTCAATGAATTTTTCTGCGAACGTTCGTCGCACAAAACGTGCGCAACTCGATTACCTTTCTGTGACAATCAATCAAGTTTAGCGGAACCGGGACCTTGCCTTACTATGGCGGTAAAATACCCGAATCCTCATGCCCTTTACTGAAGGAGACACAATTGTTTCCTTTGGCTCACGCGCATTGATCACTGAGACAGCGCTTGTCGAGTGTATTTCATTTGCTGTAGAAGAACCAGCAAAGCGGTACTTGACAGGGATATCATGTCCGTGGCCAATCTTGAGTCTGTGATTCCCCGTGACAGTACACGAAGCATAACCACCCTGAGCACTGAAATAAGAAAAGACATGGTCAATTGTGACAAGCCAATTTGTTTCGCTGTTCCCGTCTTGGTAAAACGCATGTTTTTAATCCTCCTCATCTCTCCTGACACCAAAATGGAAGCGCCCAAAAAATCAACTTGTCATTAGTGCAAGTCGAACATTTTGTCCATGTTCTACGTGGTCAAAAACTTATTTTTTGAACTTTTCATTTGCTGATGACTTTTTACAAGATGTGTTTTTGCTTCATTATTTCGGCAGCTGACCGAGTACCCCTATTGACTAATAGTAGTATCAAGGAGTGTACGAGTGTAGGAGAGTTCACTCCGCCATTTTACCATTCGCCGCAATGGTTACTGGTCGAAACACTAGCGCTCCAAGCGGTGAATAATCAACACTTAGTTTGGCACGCAGTCCGAACAATGTAAACGCTCATAAATTCATACTTTAATGACATTCAACGTGCAATAAAATTACTGTGTGATTGAAAATGGTTAGAATACATAAACTAACATCCACTTACAATAGATTGAGAAAGAAAATGTGTATTTTAATCAATATTAAAGTGTATTTGTTTTTATTCTCTTGAAGCTCCCTTCAAAATTCATCATGGTTTTGTTTCATGTTTGAGTTCTTAACAAAGCAATTATCGTTCCTTATAACAGTTCATACATGTACCTCCATGGACTACATAATTTGAATGATTGCTCCTGGGGGTTCAGAGGGGGAATTCCCCCCTAGTGCCAGCTAAGGGGGTACCAGGCAAAAACCGGCAGGTGGGCGCCAAATGGGTGTTGACCCCCTCCCAGGGGGGTTACATGGGAGGAGTGCTAAACAGGTAAAAACCAATGGGTATGTATGCCACATGGGTGTTGAGCCCCTCCCATCATCACACATTTTGGTTGCTCCCCTGACCATTGACAAACATATTGCTCCTAGCTCACTGCTGGTTTCATCTCCACCCAACAATTTCGCATGTGTTCCCTATTCAATGCATGAGGCTACTGGCAATGCAGACAATTGTTTTTTGCAGTGGGTGTTACACAAGTGAGAAGAAGAAAGCAAGGCAATTCATCACTACCACAAAATCGTAATACAATTTTAGAACATTCCATTATTTCTTTGACATGCCAGTATAGGGCTCAATCCCACTCTCCCACTCACCAACAGTTACAAGTCACTTGCTAATCTGTAGAATAGCTCACAACTTACAAAATGGAGTAACATTGAGTATATCATCACTCATAACTAGTCAAAGTTCAAAATATCACGACAAAAAATAAGAGGTACTAAACAGCAATCAAAATATTCACTACCCACATAACTTCATACAAAATTGAATTAAAAAGACTTGAATGATAAAACCAAAATTTTATTTTATATACCCACTGTTCCTATTAGTACATATTTCAGGTAAGTTAAAGCCAGACCACAAGATCATATCTGATACCTAGCCACAACTGGGGCTTAAATTAATCACAATCTCCAAAAACGTACAAAACAGGCAACACATACACCGACCAATACAACAAGAAAATCTGACCAACCTCGTCACTTTCTATTAGTTCACTGGCAACCAACAGCACTTTTCGCCAAAGAAACGCGTTATAAATAAAGCTGAAAACTAATTTACTCACAGAGGTGTTTGTCATCGAGAAGCAAAATGATACGGATAGCCCACCATTCAGACTCTGAATGATTCATCAGTTTCACTTTGGCTCTCTCCAAATCAGAGGCTAAACATTCATCAAATGTTTCAATCTGATCAACCTTAGTAAAATACGAAAACCAGATTTTGCGGACTAATTGTCGTTTCTACACGTGATGTTCCAGTACTTGCTTTGTGAGACGATAATCAGAAATACAAAAAAGCCTATTCCAGAGTTGTAATATAATTTCCGGAGAACTTTTTGACCCTGACATCTTCATTTTTGGTGGATTCGGGACATCAAATATTGTTTGGGCACTGCAGTCAATACCAGCTTGTTCTTCATTCATGAACATGGACTCCTCGAAGTGATGAGAGCATAACTTGCGGTTCTTGGACAAACAGGTTGCATCTCTGATCATAAGGTCAGCTCCCAGCGCTTGCACCTGAACAGAAATCAATGACTGAGAGACTCAGGAACAAACCTCATACTCACTAGGTTCACACAAGACTGGCAGCCAACACTAAAGTACACTACACTACAGAATTCCTGTTGTACTGTGATTGTGATAGAGACAAAAGCGTTTTGGTGTCAACTGAAAAAAATCGGACACAAATGTTGATCCACTGATATTTTAACAGGGCCGCGCCCCCGCATCATTGACACATAGAATTAAGTTTTCAATGACGCACTGCTTAACTTAATTGGCCCAACTGGCACATTAAAATTATGTTCGGATTTTTCACCTTTTCACCGAGACCCACAGATTCGCTAACTTGACTCATGACAGACTTAGTGGCCCTGTGGCTGTGATTGTGCCAAGGCTGTGTCACCAGTCATATTACTCATGGCCATCATGGGCATGGGTATGTTTTCCTAAAATTGTCCCTGCGATCGAACGGGTGACATTTTGATTTGGAATTGATGGACTGCAAGTATCCAAAAAGCTGACGATCACATCGTACGTTCATCATAGTCCTTCCGCCGGCAGCCCGGTTGTACAGTAGGCCTAGCCTACACTGCAGACAACAGAACAGTGGCAACGGGAATGTGATCGACTTGCCTAACAACCGTGAACAGAACACACGAAATGAAAGCCAATGTATCATTTTATTGAATAACAGATAATCCTTACCTTTCTGGATCCTTAGAAAACCTAAAAAATGACACGTCTGGGGTTTTCGTGGATGAATTCATGAAATTTATCGCACTGCAAAATGCGTCCTTCCCCATTGTTTTGGCGCTTTCTGGTTGACAGTTGATTGTTCACCACTTGGCGGCGCTAGTAGTAGCGGTAACAGCGAACTCACAAATGAACTCTCCTATACTACTACACTCCTTGGTAGTATCGCCCGATTGTTGAGCACATGCTTTGAACGACATCGGTGTTGGCTTTGAACTTAAAAAAAAAAGAAATATACAATGTATATAAAATGTTACATTGTTCAAAGTATTCAATAAGAAGACCTGTCAATCATTAGCACGTGCTTGGTTGTGTCCAGCAAATCTTTACAAGTGCTTCCCTTAAAACTACACCAAAAACTAACGGAGTCTTGCTTGGTCTGTCTTTTCTCTTAAGAAACTTGCCCTACTGAACACACGCCTACCTGTAGGAATACTTTAGTTCTAAGAGATGCCCAGCAGCGACCGAGGTACGTAAACACCCAATCATGCTCAGTATCACGACGCCACTGTATCGTGTGCGCAGGCCGTCGAAGTCCGTTACTTCAATCCCCCGACCTATATTTTAACTGATATGCTTGAAGTCCGACGTCAGTGTATCTCCGTTCGAGTGAAATCATTCTTCCGTGCAGTAAGCAACAACTGCAGATTTTTCCAAAATTTCGATTTTAACCGCCCATGTTCGGCTTACCGCCCACCCCGTTTTTAGATTCCCAATTTAAGCGCCCAGGGCGGTAACGCGGACGAGTACGGTAGTTAGTTTGCGTATGGTTTCAAGTCAAGGAGTTCTGATCTTGCAACTGGTAACCAAACCAAAGGGCGTGAAATCACCAAGCAACAGTATGAAACCAACAAACGAAAACAGGAATTCCTTCCGAAATGATTTTGACTGGTTACCGTACCAGAAGTAAAATGTGTTGTGTCCCGTGTGAAAAATACGTCGACGCAAACAGTTCATCTGTTGCATCTGGGTCAGATGTGTTCAGGATCGAATCTTTGAAAAGTCATGAAGTCGACTGCTCACTCAGCAGCTTATAAAAATACATTATATAACAAAATTGAAAAGCCAGGGTAAACTTGCAGCGTGTTCACTGGTGAAATCCAAATACAAATACCCACGTTAATAAACTTGTGCAAAATTTAAATGTCGTGTAATATATGCTCTTACACATGTTTATTGAGCTTGTGCTAATAGGTATAATGTGCGACATTCACATATGTTTGAAAAGTATAATTTGAGTTTAATTATCTTTGGACAAGTGCCTTATAGGTCAGGACAAGTAAATTTCATTTCTACTTGTCCGACTGGACAAGTTTAAATAAAAGTTAATGTCGAGCCCTGTTTATGTAGGCAAGAACGAAGTTCCACTAGCAGATGCCCTATCACGCATAGACCCATAGGCTGCAGACACAATCCCAGGATTCGACATAACTGTACATGAGATTCAACTCCAACTGAACACCAGTCATACTCGCCTAACTCAGATTCGCAATGAGACAGCGAAGGACCCTGAGATGATGGTGCTATGAAACATGATTGCCAGAGCTGAATACCCCGCCACTGCATGGATACTGGAACTTCAGAGACGAGTTGGGAGTTGAAGATGGCATCATCGTGAAGGGAAGACGTATAGTCGTGCCACGATCATTACGCCAAACAGTGCTCAAGCCAATCCATTATGCCCATCAAGGAATCTAGAAGTGCCGACTACGAGCCCGAGCGTCAGTATTCTGGGATGGAATCAACAAGGACATCGACGCCTTTGTGTCCAATTGTGCATCGTGCCAAGCTCACCAGAATGCAAACCCCAAAGAACCTCTGTTACCACTAGACGTTCCATCTAGACCGTGGCACACACTTGGTATGGACCTATTCTACTGGCAACAGAAGGACTCTTAGTCGCTGATATGTGCAGCAAGTTTCGTACCGTACGAAGACTACACTCAACTACGTCTGGCTCTGTCATCAATCAATTGTAGACTATATTTGATGAACACGGTCTCCCCGAGAAGGTCGCCTCAGACAACGGGCCACAGTTCTCATCGTACGAGTTCAAACAGTTTGTGGAAGTGTACGAATTGGAACATGTTACGACATCACAGATGTTTCCCCAAGTGAACAAGTTCATCGAAAGAATGGTACAGACAGTTAGGAATATGTTCACCAAGGCCTTCCGAGTCAGGCAGCGACCCCCACTTGGCAATGCTGTGCCTACGATCAACGCCGACTGACCACAAAACTCCCGCAAGTGAACTGCTCAACAGCAGAAAGTATCGCACCATGCTACGTACCTACTTTGCCTACGAAGGGAAACGGCGAGACCAATGAAGCACTCGAAATGCGCCAAGAGGCAGAGAAGCGCAACCTCCCAGGTTCGAAAACAGTTACCCCCACTATGTCCGAACGACAACATACTCATGCTCAGTACAGCTACCAAGATGTGGGAACCTGGAAAGGTTATCAGTCAGGAAGCCACACCCCGATCATACAAGGTGGCAACCAACCGAGGAACTTTCCGTCGCAACTTCAGAACAGTTCAATATTGACCAGCAGACCGAACTCAACACATCGACGCCAGAAGAGCCAAATATCCCTACTAACACTCCTGCACCTACCCGAACTAGACGTGTTGTGCGGAAACCTCAGCGGATGGACTTGTGAACGGAACATTTTGTTTAATTAGTTTTAAAACACATTAAAGGCGAAGGCAACCTTTTTTCATGTCATTTTAAGCAAAAATAAGGTTCGTTGATTATCCCAGATGTGTTTTTCACTTATTTACTGCTTTTCATAATTTAATTAATTACTCGTCGTTTACTCCGGAAGTGACATTTTGGGAGGCAAGAATTTCGCGCCAATTTCTTTTCATATAGTCTGACTGTGAGAGCAATCAAGTAAGTCATTGTTCTACCTCGGTTGTGATAAGTTCGGTGGTCGTTTGCTTTTGCTTACGAGTCAGTCAACATGCCACGCTGTTGCTGCGTACTGGGGAGTACTCATTATCGTCTCAAGTACAGAGGAAGAACTGTCCCACTTGCCCGAGTGTCCCGCAACACACTCCCACTGAAGGGTGATCTGAGCACCCAAACTGCTTACATCCCGCCGTGTGACTCCCTCGCCACACACCTGGCACCTTCCAAATAGCTCCAATACAAGTCCACAATAAACTTATCAAACAGGCTCTCCGATCTGTTCATTGGATGACGAACTGTCCTGATCACTGGGTGTCGAACTGGGCCTGTATTCACTCCCACTACTCAACATCGCTGCAGGGCTGCTTACAGGCTCTGGGCTAAAGACAACAGCACAGGGCGAATCACTGCCAGTTCCCGGAATTGCACGCAATGGGGTACATTCGGAGGCACAGGTGACAGTAGATGAAGTGCCTCCAGTCACTGTATATAGTGGCCACAGCTCGCGAGGCTTCTCGCTTCAAAAACGCACTTCTCGGGGTTGGCGACGGGGCACTGCCGGGAATCAACAGCGACGGTATGGTACTTCTTCAGGCGTTGTTTCGCAGAGACGTTCATCAATTCAGCGTACATATCTGTCATAATCTGACGGCAGAAAATGCTTGCCACACACTCGGTAACCCTCCACTGCTTTGTACGTTGCGTGAACGGGTAGCGCTGCGTTCTTCACATGAACGAGCTAGCCAAGTACGACGAAGTGTGTCATCCTTCGGAAAGCAACGCAAGGTACCCAAAGCGCGTGTGAGACAATAATGAGTACATCCCGGCACGCAGCAACAGCGTGGCATGTTGACTGACTTGTAAACAAAAGCAAACGACGACCGAACTTATCACAACCGAGGTAGAACAATGACTCTCACAGTCAGGCTATAATGAAAAGAAATTGGCGCGAAACTCTTGCCTCCCAAAAACGTCACTTCCGGAGTAGAGGACGAGAAATTAATCAAATTATGAAATGCTGTAACTAAGTGAAAAATGTGTCTGGGAACGAACCTCAGTTATTTTTGCTAAAAGTGACATGAATAAGGTTGCTTTCGCCTTTAAGTGTTACACGGAACATTTGCCGTCTTAGTTTAAAGGACATTAGACTTTTCACACAGGCTTCGTAACTCTGTGTGTCTTCAAAAGAGGGAGATGTAATATTTATTACTAAGACCTGTTAGCATTTGTTCCATTGAGCCTGACCCATGATGCAGCTCTTCTTCCTGTATGATGTTAGTGTGTTAAGACAATAGAATTATACTATGACTTATATCGTCTGATTATAAAGTAATCACACCTCGTCCAATGACACAACAGTTCCGGGGATACGAACGGAATAGAATAAAAATTATCGTGTATTTAACTAATTCTGCGTATTGGAAACGTGCTACCGAGGTTCAATATTAGAAAAGGAAGAGCCCGGTTAAATCTTGGTACAGTTTCGTAAAATCAAGCATTTTGATAAGGAACAGGGGCGGATCTAGGATTTTGAGTTAGGGGGGCAAGGGTACAGGAATAACCAGAATTTCGGCATATGCGCGTGCCCAGCCTCAAATGTACGGATGCAGGGGCCTCGAACTTTTGGGTTTGTGGACCTGTTGACTAAAAAAAAACGGTAAACGGGGTTTCTTTAGGGCCTATGCTTTGTTCATTCACCCCCTGGTTGTGCGCATGTGCTAGTCAGCAATTCATACACGAACTCCCAAATTGTATCTGGTAGAATTTTAGGGGGGTGGGCATGGCCCCCTTGTCTCCCCCTAAATCCGCCACTGAGGAAGGTAGAATGATCACGTTCTTGAGTTTGCAGTTCCTGGGGGATTTTTGGGTTTCGGTAATACTTTCGCGTCTATTGAACTCTCTCCTTGCTTAAGTCAACAATAGCGTCACACTGAGTGCCAAATGGATGATGGCGAAAAGTAAGCATTTTGGAAAATACCTGATAACGCTAATATAAAACTTTGAAACATCAGGAACTGTCAAAAGAACAACCCTTAAGACCGCAGCTAGTGCAGTAAAATGAGGTTTCGAAACTGTCGCGTTTTTTAGTTGAGCTGGAAAATATGGCTATGTCGCGAGGGAAATTACAAAAGTATATAAGTATATCAATTTGGCCGTGCGTCAAGACATTTAGATGGTGTGGCGGAATGGAGCAAAAAATCAAAAAGTGGAACAGTCCGCAAAGTGTGGGGCACTTGGCAAATACACTGTACGCTGGATTGGGTTCTTTTACAAGGTAAACTTTTTATTTTTTGAAATTTCACGGGTGAAGTTAACGGAGAATGTCACCCAAAAACAACCTATTTTGTATCAGTTTAGATCAAGTAGTTCCACTCGATAACAACAAGTTCATTTGTTTTACCTGACACCTAACGGCAGACGGATATGTTGAAATTAACCAATGACGTAGTTGGTTTGAACGCATTCTGTTCAACCATTCACAACACGCTTACTGGTGTCAACTTATCGCTTGAATTCATCGTTTTACACCAATAAATCATCAAAATTCGATGTAAACCCTGCACAAATACATCGAGTTATTGAACAAACGTGTCGTTTTATTTCACTGTTATGGATTTATAGGCATCTGAACGTACCGTAGCCTACAGAGTTCGGTATGTCAATTTACCATCGTCGATCGCGGGTGTTTGGGTCTGTTTGGTGATAAATTCGAATAATACTTTCGTGAAATACAGACGGGGGAACATAGCTGTGTGTTGTACTTTTAGACTTGCGATTTTGCAGTTCTCAACACACAAAACGCTTGTTACTCCCCGCCAGTGGCTCGGAACCCGATCAGGCCCGTCGCGGCCGCTGGGACTGGATATCACGAACATAAACCAGCTTAAGTTGGAAACCAAACCTCCAGTCGCGAAAAGACTATAATAGTGAGCCAAAGAAAAAAATATGCACGTAATCATTTCGGTGAATTAGCCACAAAACTGAAAAAATCTACTTACTTGTCGGGGGTCACGAAATCATGTTCCCCTTCCACAGAACCGCCAGGGCCGCAAAGGTTGTACAGTAACAATGATTAGAATAATGTATTTGTCTAAATAAAGATTGCCCTGAAATGTGACCATAGCATATATAATCGAGTTATTGTTTCACAATAGTTTTTGTCAGCAAACACTGAATTAGCATTCGCTCACACGGCCATGGTGCCCGGTCAATTACTTTTGTTGCATCTAAAGCCGGTAACGCAGTGGTTTATTCATTGCTGGCTCCTCAAAACGTTTGCACTCACGAATACTCCAAAGGCGTTACAAATTGTATCTAATGAGACAGACTTTGTTTCATTTTTATATATAAGCATTGATTGGTGTGAGAATAATTCATTTGAAACAGAACGCAGAATAATAACCGTCTACATGGCAACTCGCCCGAGGCCAATCCCGACATGGTCGAGAGCTCATCTGACGAAGAGTTCACGGGTCGGATCGTTAGGTTTCACAGCTATCAGTTCGAACCGGAAGATACTGATCAAGAAATACTAGATGTGCGCCGTGAACATGCACAGGCAGCGGAACGTATGGATAGTTCTTTGGTAAGCCGGAATTCGTCAGAGAAATCACTATCGACGAAATGCCGGCCACAGACACGGAAATGTTTCACAGCCTCATATTTGCTATTAACAACGTACTTTTCATTCTTCACTACCGCGAGCCACTGCCTAAGCATTTCGGGCTCTCGAGGAAGTCGAAAAAACGATATACCCGCTTTCTTCACAGCTTCATAGTTCGGACAAGCGGGAACGATTCACCGCAATACAGCGGTATTCACTCTGCAGATGAACCACTGACGTCGCTGCGTCGTTCCTCACCTTCGTCACAGGTTAACGCGACACCTCTCAGCAAGGTGAGGTCGACCGAATAAGAGGCGATGTGGATATAGACCGATTAAGTCCGTAAAAAAAGACTAATTGAATCGTGTGGCATTCTCCTTTAAGTACTATAGAGATCAGTAGTTATAGGTAAATAGTTCAGAATTACAATGTTACATGTACTTAAACACAGCTGTTTAAGGCCTAAACTTTTTAAAGATCAAATATAACTTCTTTCCTTAAAATACTGTAACATAATTTTCACACCCAAAATGTCTTCTTGAAAAACTCCTGGCATACACAACGGGACATTTAACGACAGTTTGGCAACCTTCCTCCATCAAGAATAGCAGAAAGACCTATATGGACCAATTTTGGAGAGAAAGCACTTGTAGTCTCACATGGCGGCAGCTCACCATGGCAGCTGATCATCCACCTGATCTTCAAGGTTCCCATGAAGAGGCCGACACGCTTCTTGCCTTGCACTTACCCAACTCAAATGGCAATACATTGATCAAGGTCTCTAACACTGATGTTATTGTAATTGTCATCGGAATGATCGCCCGACAAGTGAAGAGCGACAGAGAAAGTCCTTTCTAGCGTTTAGTAATGGACTGTGGATTTGTTTATTGTGGTACCTCGAAAACATGACTTAGCTCCTATTACGGCGTCCAGCGAACCCTTTCCAAATGACAATTTGTCTGTCGTGGGTTACCTGGTGTTCATTGCGGTAAGACTGCTGGTTTAAGTCAGCTGTAGCAGGTGATCTCGACTATCTTATGTAGCTCAAACTTTCAATGGCATAGCGTGCTTGAGATTTTCCATTATTTCTGGCGGGCACAACCCAGAGTTATATTTTGTCTATCATTGCGCATTTAGTGACCAGTGACATGTATTGAATCAGATGAAATTAGTTTTTTGTAGTACCTCATTTTTGGGTTTCTGTCATGGGTCATTCGGTCTTAAGTGCGGTACTATTGTGCGTTTTAAAACGGTTTTGGCTTGTATACCTCGAATGTCTAATCTAGCTTATTTTTTGCCTCTTGTAAGGTACCCAGGAGTCATACCCGGAGTGCCGACAACTTTGTGTATATACTGAGGTGGACTCTAAGTGCTGCTATGTTCAGATGTTGGTATCTCGTTCATCTATGCTAAGTGCTTTTGGCTGCCGGTCTACCTGTTGTTGTTGTTGTTGCCTACCTCTACATTCTCGGCTACAGCCGATTTCACCGCAAGAAAAAACACGTTACGTTTTTCTTGCGTAAGCGCCCTGCAAGTCTCGTAGTTCTTTTTCTATTCTACTGAATTGTTCTTACGCCAACCAGAACATATAAGGACACGCGATGCAGAAGTTCGACAGAAAATGGCTTCGGTCAAGCAAGACCGTACCCTCTGACACAGCGCCACATATACTGAAAAGTGGCGCTGTGGAAACATGATAAACGACACACGATTGATGGATGATTTTTAACAATTAGAAGTTATATGATCATGTAAGAAATGACGATGCTTCACTGAACTTAATTGCGGGCTAACCTTGGGAAAACTCGATCTATCAACAGAGCCTCAAATAGCAAAGTACACTAAACGATTTCAGTGTATACGAAGAAACTATTTTAGTGTTTTAAATTCACAAACAGAAGATCGAAAACGAAGTTTAAGTCGTTAAATAAATAAAATTAAACTCATTGCTCATTAACTTGGGAAGGTTGCCTTTGCGCTTCCTTGATATTTTAGTTTCCAATAATAATAATAATAATTATTATTATTATTATTATAATAAATAATAATAATAATAATAATAAATAATAATAATAATAATAATAAACTTTATTTAAAGAGGATAAAAATACAATAAATGTAAAACAGGTCCTCTGCAGCAAGAAATTAAATTAATTAAATTAAGTTAGTTAAACAGATTAAATTAAGATACAATAAAATACATTTAATAAAATAGTATTTACAAATTGGATAAACAAATTGAATTAAAGATAAATAAATAAATAAAAAATTTTTGGTAAATATATTGGAAAGACAAATAGGAGGGACATCTATGACGACCACAGGTAACTGATGAGGTGGTGTCTGAAATTATCATAACAGTCAGCATCCTTAAGACTATTAGGCAAATTGTTCCACTGTTTGATGGTCTGAATAAAGATGGACTTAGAATAAAACGATGTTCTGTGTCTGGACAAAACCAAATTGTTTGAGGCAGAAAATCTTGTCCTGATCTGGTGGCTATTTCGAACACTAGTACGAGATTACTACATAGATAAGTCGGTACATTACCGTGAAAGCACCTATGCATCATACAATAGTATTGCGCAATGAATTTTTGTTCTTGAAAACTGAATTCTTTGCTTGCCATTCCCGTGCGTATTACACAGACGAAGTATGTCATGACTGACGCAACCACGTTAAAAGTAACCATTCAGTAAAGGTCCGCGCAGTGATCCACGGAACTGAATTTGGACTCCAATGTGTTCATTTTCAGTTTGGGATTCACTCTGTAGCATTTTCCCTAGCCACCAGAAACTGAACTATATACCGGTCGTATTTCAACGAGGGATTTTGAAGCAGGTCCAACTAAGGCACTACACCAGGGACCTTGGGACCTCACCTTTTCAAAAAACCATACAAAGAATGTTCATAATAAAATAAACTTTTCTCGAAACTAGATCATAATAAAACGAATTTTGACGGACAGGTACTAGCTAATTAAGCTGTCTGTCTCAAGTAAATCATAGCTGAGCTGACCAGCGACTAGCTTTAACCAGTTGTGTATAACAGTTTGTTTTATCAAAGTATTATTTATCAAAGAGTTGTTCAACGGTGGCTAGGACGCCACTTTTGAATTCTTATGAAGTACGGGTATTTATAGTCACAAGAACGATGAAAAACGTCAATCCAGAAGCTATTTCTGGTCCTAGCTAAGAGACAGGTATTTTCGACTTAAAAAATCTAAGTGGCAAGCAAGGCTTTTATTTTAGGAAATATAGACACGAAATATCACATTTGATAAATATTTTTCTTATCCATGTATATTTCAAACTTTTAATAAAAGGTATTAAATGAATCATTTCCAACTCTCAGTTGACGTTATCCCTATCACCTTTCTAGCAACTCTGCTTTGAAAAGATACTCAGTGAACGAAATGGTCTCGCCACCTGGTGACTGGGGTTCGAGACCGTTGGGAACTGCGATCCTGTTGGCAGCAGTAATCATTGTAGACCACGTGACTGTTTTCCTGGAAATTCCCAAGCAGCCAATCTCATTTTACCAACGGCAACGCCAGTTATATACGGCGGCGGACTGCGCCAGGGAGTGTTCTCGGGGTTTGCTAGCTTAGGTAATTGTTTGAAGATGGTTTCCTGCAGTCGCAGATAGTCTAATGACGTTAAAAACACTATAAACTTACCTTCCTAACCATTTTGATCTTGGCTACTTTTCTAGTATATACCCGTGTTGTTTGCTTCCAGGAATTTCTCGCAGAGGTTCGCGGGAGACATTCGGTAATTGTCGGTCTCTGCTTTATTTGGTGGGTAGACATTGCCTTATTCGGTAGCGTACGCGTGGGACTCCGGCCAGGAACTCGGCCTACCCATTACGTAAAATTAGAGATCAGATTGAATGTAAACATGTTGCCACATGCCCCCATGCATACAACTCAAATGTGTATTAACCATTAACAGGTATACCGACGAAGGCCTCGTAATAGAAAGTGGCTAACCAACGGCAAATGTGAATGCAACTCCCCCTCCCCCAGTCTACTGCAGTCGACACTTGTTTTACCTGCACCTAATTTTGATCTTTAATGGCCGGGGTGTCATTTACGAATTCGCATATTTTCTTAGAGTGGAGGTCTACTGTCATTCTTTAGTGGTTATTACAAGTACGGTAATTAAGTTCCCTTTATTCGTGTAATGCGTCATTCGCGAAGGGGTTCACCTTGGGTGCAGTTCCTGGGTCTCTGGTTCACTGTCTAACGAGCTGTTTCCAAAACACCCCCTTAGTGTGTTGAAAGTAGGTATCCGAATTTCTGTTTGCTCAAACGAAGCACCAACTTTGTTTACCATACAACTCTAGCGCTGGAATGCCAACTCCTGCACGTGACCTATGTATTATTTCACTAGAGCTTGCGACCCCTATCTTCTGACACAGCGCCACCTATACTGAAAAGTGGCCCTGTGGAAACATGATGAACGACACACGGAATTCCGTGTGTAGGCATTAAAGGAGAATGCCACCCGATTTAATTAGTCTTTTTTATCGTCTTAATCGGTCTATATCCACATCGCTTCTTATTCGGTCGACCTCACCTTGCCGAGAGGTGTCGCGTTAACCTGTGAGGAAGGTGAAAACCGACGCAGCGACGTCAGTGGTTCGTCTGCAGAGTGTATGCCGCTATATTGCGGTGCATCGTTCCCGCTTGTCCGAACTATGAAGCTGCGAAGAAAGCGGATATATCGTTTTTTCGACTTCCTCGAGAGCCCAAAATGCTTAGGAAGTGCCGGCTCACGGTAGTGAAGACTGAAAGGTAAGTTGTTAATAGCAAGTATGAGGCCGTGAAACATCTCTGTGTCTGTGGCCGGCATTTCTTCGACAGTGATTTCTGTGACGAATTCCGGCTTACCAAAGAATAATCCATACCTTCCGTTGCCTGTGCATGTTCACGGCGCCTCGCTAGTATTTCTTGATCATTGTATTCCGGTTCGAGCCGATAGCCTGTGAAACCTCAAGATCTAACCCGTGAAGTCTTCGTCGGATGAGCTCTTGACTAAGTCGGGATTGGCGCCGGGCGACTTGCCATGTAGACTGACGTTTATTATTCTGCGTTCTGTTTCAAAATTAATTAGTCTCATTCTAACCAATGCTTATAGGAAACTGAAACAAAGTCTGTGTCATTAGATACAATTTGTAATGCCTTATGCAGAATTCCTGAGTGCAAATGCTGAGAAGCCAGCAATGAATAAACCACTGCATTACCGGTTTTTGACCGGGCACCGAGGCCGTGTGAGCGCATGCTAAGTCAGTGTTTTCTGACAGAAAGCTGTTGTGAAACAATTACTCGATTTGATATGTTATGGTCACATGTTAGGGGAATCTTTATTTTGATATACAAATACATTATCCTTTTTACTGTACAACCTGACGGTCTGTGGAAGGGGAACCTGACTTTAGTCGCGGCCCCTGACAAGTAAGTAGATCAGTTTCGTGGTTAATTCGCATAAATAATTACGTGCACATTATTTCTTTGACTCACTATTATAGTCTGTTCGTGACTGGAGGTTTAGTTTCCAACTCAAGCTGGCTTATGTTCGTGCCAGTCCCGGCGGCCTGATCGGGTTCCGGCCGGGATAACGAGTCAGTCCGGCTACGACGCCGGGCCTAGTTATCGGGTTTCGAGCCACTGGCCGGGAGAACATTAAGCGTTTTGTGTGTTTAGAACTCAAAAATAACAAGTATAAACAACACAGATCTAGGTTCTCCTGTCTGTATTTCACGGAAGAATACTTCGAATTTATCTCCGAACAGACCCCAAATTCTTGCTACGGACCTTGGTAAATTGGCCTGCCGAACTTTGTAGGCTACGGTGTTTCCAAATACCAGTAAATTCGTAACAGCGAAATAAAACAGCACGTTTTATAAGAACTCGGTGTATTTTTAAGGGTTTTATATCGAAGTTTGATGATTTGTTGGTGATAAACGATGAATTCAAGCGATAAGCTGACACCACTAACCCGTGTTGTAAACTGCTGAACAGACTGCGTTTGAAACCAATTACGTCATTGGATAATTTCAACACCTCCGTCTGCCGTCAGGTGTCAGGTAACGCAACCGAACGTGCCGTTATCGAGTAGAACTACTCGATCTAAATTGATACAAAACAGGTTGTTTTTGGGTGGCATGTTCCTTTAATGCACATGCTTGGTCGGAAGTTTATCGATCACATCGCCACCACTTGCACACGCTTTCTTTGCACTGTACTTGTCTAGGCTTAGCCATGGGATCGGGGTTCGCTTGATTTTGTTTGCTTTGATCACTGCCCGTTTTAATAAATTGCAACCATTGAAGTCAAAGGTGGTCGCCATACTACGTAACAGTAAACTGAAAGGGGTTGCCCAGATTTCAACCAATGGGAATGACTGAATGTTATGACGTCGGTTTCATTAATTTAACGAATAAGAAGACGTGGTAAACATTATTCCACAGAGCTACCTTTCGGAGCACTGTGAAAGAGTGTGTGTGATCCCGAGACTAGCCGCGAGGGTTTGCACTTAGAATTTGCGACTGCATGATCGACTGAGTTCTGATCAAGAGTTGTAATTACCAAATCGATTGAAGCCTATTTTCATTACTTCGTTTTCATATTGTTATTATTTGTTCAATAATTAAGTGAAACTTTAATTTTGAGGTACGATTCCATACAACCAACGGCAAAATTAGCGAACAAATCCGACACTGGTCATTGTTTATAAGGCAAAGCACTGACCTGTGGCCCTGGGTGGGTGCCGCGAGCAGTTTAGCCGCTGATATCTTTTCATCTTGGGTCGTAGAACCTTTTTGACAACCTATATCATACTAAATGCCTGGTGACATTATAGTTTTCAATTGTTACTTTATTAATTCATTTGTGCAATGTTAACCTGTTTCCCAAATGCCGTTCTTTGTTAATTCCATTTCTGAGAAGTAGGTCTACTGTTATGTGTACTATTTACCGATAGCCATGAATTTTAAAAAANCATCGTTTAAATGTCCTCACTTTTTGACACACGAACAAATTGACATATCATACACTAGTGTAATTTCCCATTCAACAAAGCCATATTTTCCCATTCGGCTAAAATGAAAAAAGGGGAAGTTTTTCGGCACCTGCAATTTCCCATTCAACAATAGAAAAAACAAAAAACGTTGATTGGCGTTTTTGGGGGTTACATCTTCTGGGTTTTTGCGGCACCCCAAATTTCCTATTCAACTGTAAAATACTGCAAAAAACGCTGTCAGTCATTTTTCGGTGTTACATCTCCTGTTTGAAAAAAAACACTGTCGGTACGTCTTTGTTGCAGCGAACATTTCGTCCTTAGGTTTTGCCCCTTTTTATTCTGAAGTACCACTTTTTAATCCAATTGTTCCGTTTTTTTCTTGAATGTTGACCGTGACAACTATGCAACAGATGTTCAAAATAATATTGTCATTTTCCTGATTCCACTTTTTCTTTAGTAACGTAACAATCGTAAAAATATGTCCCAATGTCTCTTTTTACAGTAACACACTACATCTATCAAGATCACTAACTTCTACTTATTGAAGAATAGAGTTTATTTCTAAACTTTTATGGAAAGTCCTTCACTGTAACCAATGTGATGAGCTATCCCCAATACATTTTAAAGTTAGGTGATAGATGTTTGCTCATTTTTTATTTATCAGAAAACCTTTATCTGAAAATTTCGGATAGGCTTGATAGCATATTTCTTAAATGTCACTGCATTCTGAATTTTTACTGAAAAATGTAATAGTACCAAACACTTATAATATATAAATGAAGGTGTATAATTTTCCTTGACTAAATTATTCACAGCAAGTATCAGGGATCCATTATCTAAAGCCTGTGTCTTTATAAGGTTGAAATCTTTTAAATCACTAAAATATTTTCCCTAATAGCTTACCTAGTCATCTATATAACCTCACTGTTTCATCTGTTCCTATTTTAAAAACGGCGGAGTTGCGAAAAATTTTAATGACATGTACACACACCGAATGTAACGATCTATCACGCATGTGCGCAACCTCAGCCGGCCTCGAGATCGGAGTAGAGTTCAGTGAGGTAGTGCCTCGCTAAAATGCAGACTTCACGAGATTACCTTAGATATTTCCATGTATTTTAAATGAGAACTCGTGATTTTGACTAGATTTTAGCGAAGTCCTAGCGTTGGTCCTTGCATTACTGAACTCTACGCGGAGTTGGCATGACAGTGATGGAGTTCCAACAAAACTGACAAATCTTAAATTTTGGTAAATTTTAAATTAAAAGCTAAATTTGTCTCAAAACCAATTCAAGAAAGAGACTTGAGTGTTTGACATCAGTTTTGTCTTAATTTTGACTAATTTACCGAATATGGAAGTCTCGAAGTTTGGAAGTTAATACAAATCTAAAACTTAAGTAAAAAATGAACTTTTAAGTTCATTTTAAGTTCATTTTTGTCTTAAAAGTCAGTTTCTTGGAACAGGCCCCTGGGCTTTCACGGATCATTATGAGTGTGTGCGAGTTGTTGCGTTTTGTCGCAAGTTACAGATTGTTGCGATTAGTTACGACTTGGTGATCTGCAAAGACTCCTAAGAAAATTCCATACATGTGAAGTCAGTATAAGTTACATTATGGGGAGAAATGTGATATGTTGACATTAGTGAAAGTCTGACAGACAACGGCGAGAATTGGCGATTTGTATCAAAAGGCAAAAATAAAACGGATTTTATTGTTGAAACTCTGGTCAAAACTAATAACTTCAAAAAGCTTGATACATTAAAAAATAATCCCTAATATGCGTTTTTCTGCTTTAAAACAATAAATGCTTCCTTGAGATCCGGCCTGCGAGTTACTAGGAAAATGGACGCAGTGGACGTCCACATCTCTCATGCCTGGCACAGAATGTAACCAGTAGAGTCTTCACGGCTGTCATGGTGCAAAAGGTTTAGTCTTCGAACTTTGTACCCGGTTACTAAACCTGTGCTCGAATTTCAAATTACTTTTGATATTTTTGGTACTCCTTTGTTTCTAATTCTGCTCTAGTTCATAATAGTTCAAATAAACGAACGTCTGTCAGCACTTGACAAAGCAGCGAAAGATGCGAATTTTATTCTGACATGACACTGTTTTGGAATAAATCCAATAATTGGGCCTGAAAATCATTACAAACATCAATGCAATGACCTTGAAGCCAGACGGATGAGATAATTTTATTAAAACCCTCCACTCAACAAAGAGTCGTTTAACCACGAAGAAGTTTTAAAAACGACATGATTTTTTGTAATATATCATAACTTATACATGAGAAAGAATTCAATATCATATAAAACTGCAGACACTTTTTTGCGTGCCAAATGAATGAAAAACGAGTTACTTAACTGAAAATGCTTTTTAGTGTCACATAACTCCAACACTGACCACTAAAATAAATTGCTTATTACATTTTAAACGTAACAGTAAAGAGGAGTATAGTTACCGGCATGAAAAAGCATTAACTGCTTTTATTTCATATTCGGGTGTCAGTCAAAAATCATGATTCATGATCACAATTTTTTGGTAAAATGATATACACTCAGTTAAGGAATATTTCAGTTAAGGAATATTTGCTGGGTGAAATCTGGTGATAGATTCTTATTGCCTGGTATCCTGTTATTCCATACAGTACAATTCAGTAAAATTCAATGTTTAATTTGGAAGTTAAAAGACTTCAAAACATAAAAAAACAGTTTTAACTCGCGAGGGCAGAAATGAGCGAGGCACCCAATATTTTAATGGGTCACATCTCAGAGACCCTTGACACAGGTAAATGAAATTTTGCAGATAATTATTGTGTATCATGATAAATGTTTCAGTGAATGTTCATCCAATTCTGAGATGATGACCCCATAACTACCATGTGGAGCGTGCCTGTAAATATTTATTTACAAACGGGTTACGTGTCTAGGATGTTCCGACTGAAAGTTATTTTTGCTTCTTCCAGAACACAATGGCTTGTAGCAAACAAATGAACGAGTTATCCAAGATGTTAGAATGTCCAGTTTGCATGGAACGATTGACAGATCCACGAATTCTACCTTGTCTACACACCTTTTGTGAAAAGTGTCTATCACAGCACATTGAAGTCCAACAAGAAAAAGGTGTTTTTTTATGTCCCATTTGTAATTCAAAATATCCAGTACCAGACTGTGCTGGAAAAGACTTTAAACGAAACATATTTCTCAGTGCAATCAGCGATCTATTCCCCGATGAAGTCGACACGGAGTGTGATTTTTGTAAACTTACCGGTGGCGACCAAGGAGTGGCTGTGTTTCTTTGTATTGACTGCAGGGATAATCTGTGCAATGAGTGTGCAGCTTATCACTGTAAATCCAAACTGACATTCAATCACCGTGTAGTCACTATTAAGGACGTCAAAGGCGGCCAACACATGCGGGAGATAAGGCGTTCTCAAACAATGGCCTGTCCCAATCATGAGGGCAAATATCTGGAAATATATTGCAAAGAATGTGAAATTGCAATTTGCTATTTATGTAAAACATTTGAGCATGACCGACATTCTGTGACTGATTTGCGAGTGGCTGCGAAGAATGTTGATGATGTTATTTTGAGTTTGATGGAGACATGTAAGGAAGCCAGCGACAAATGTGCAATTGGTATCCAGGAACGGTGTCTTGTTCTGAAAAATATTGGCGAACAAAAGAAAGTGTGTACGTCCAACATACAAAAGATGTATGCGAAGTTGAAAGAAGACGTGATACATGAAGAAAGTCTCGCCATTCAACAACTAGAAAACGAGATAGCAATTGCTCGAAAAAAGGCAGAATCGGCCTGTGGTGAGGCAGAGCGCCAAAGAACTGCGCTTGATAGTACATTGCAATATGCCCAAGATCTGGTCAACTCCGCGTGTGACGCTGAAAAACTGCAACAGTTTAGGGACATCAGGTCTCGTCTGGAGAGTCTGGCTAAGGAGAACCTTGCTGCACAGGTTAGTATACCGTTGTTCGAAATGCTGCCTAAAGATCTTGACATTAGAGACATCAAAGTTAAGACTGTAACAAAAAACATGGCATTTGATGGACTGAAAACCATTTTACGTCGCTTATCTGGTGACCAGATATCTCTGATGCCAGAGCTTAAGATAGGAGCAACTATCATAGGAACCTTTGAAACACGACTCCAACAGGCCGGTGAAGAATATGAGGTCAAGCACTTTGAAACTGGTTCAGAATGCTACGGAATTTCGATTTGTGAAGGAAACTATGTCGTTACAGATATGAAAAATAAGAACGTTAAATTTTCGAGAAAAATAATTATCTTTTCCAGTTCGATTTCCCAAACAATTGCCATTCCAGTTTCGTTCCGGTAGATGTGGTTTGCCAACAACTTGAGATGTTTATTTCCGACCATAGTATCAGGGGAATTTGCAAGTATGACAACAAGGGAAATCTTTTGGCAGCATTCAGTGGGTTGTATCGCAATAGAGGATTTGTTACCTGCCACGGTAATCAACTTGTCGTGGCGGATCCAGATGGAGAGAGGGTCCTATTCTTGGACTTCAAGTGCAACGTAAAACGGCAGCTTGACAAACATTCTCTCGGTTTGCACGTGTTTGAACCACGATACGTGTGGATGGCAGACAATCCTGATTTGCTGGTGTTGAGCCAACTGAAAACGAAGGAGATTCTAGTGGTGGATCTTGACCAATCATCTGTCATAGGAAGGATCGGATCTGGATTACAAAGTCCACTTGGTGTATGCTTTGACCAGTTCGGTCAAATTATTGTGTCCGACTACGATAAGGATCGCATTGTCATGTTTAACCGCGGAGGTGTGCGCGTGCTCACCACTGACGTCAGAGATCCAACTGGCATCTGTATCCCGGAGCCTGGCCAGGTGTCTGTAATCGAGTGTTACACGGGCAAAGTAAAGATTTTTCAGTACCTGGACATCTGAGGAGAGTCTTAGTAGTATCGTTACCAACTTCTGGGTCGAAAGCGTAGACTGTACATACGGAACACATGCCAGCTATTCCTTATTTCCCGATGCTTAACTTAATACCGTGGGGAAAAATAACTAAATTTAAAAAAAGAACGCTCGGCAAACTTCGACGAGCGTAGTCCAGAGATCATCGAAAAGATTTCGGTGTACGTACACATTCGCTGAGCCAATTTGAACTTTTGCAAGACATGAAGCAAAGTGATTTTTGCCCAACTTTTCTGAACAGGAAGTTACTGCACTGCGGGAATCCACCTAAGGTCTATAAGACCCTCGTACTGTTTGCCCATATCCCGCTTGTGTCACAAGATGGCAATTTTGTCCCACTCTACGTACCAATACACTGTACTTGTGAAGACTCACCGGCATTATTTTTGTGAGAACGAGACACAACACTTAATAAGCGCTTATAAACCTTCCTGCCTGGTCGGAAAAATTAAATTTTGATTTAGACCACTTATGGTTTTGAAATGGTCCCAAATTGCTGATTATTTAAAATAAGCAAAATTTATAAATCAGTGGCATTTTATTCGCAGCTTCTACAAGTTTAGTCGTCGCGGCATGTCATGGTCAGCGTCTCGAGGAATAACAAACAGTCTTCCTTGCAAGACCAAAAATCAGTTCCTATCTCAGTAAAGAACAAATTGAGGTGAACACTATAGCACAATCTCAGTAAAGAGCAAATTGAGGTGAACACTATAGCACAAAGTGGTCAAAATCAGCATTTAGTTTTTTAGACGGATTGTGGGTTTCACTAGGTCCTACATCGTCATTTCCTTACTGAATTTGGCAGGTTGCGATTTCAATAGCTTGCCACAACGCCTGGGGTTTTACGTGGGATTTCTTTTCTTATGGATAAGGCGCTCATCTGAATTCTCTTATACCCCAAAGAATCTAGTGAATTTTGAAAAGGCGTAAGGTATCTCCTTTAAGAAGCGACTGACATCACGCTATTTGGTATTCTTCCAGAGAGAAAGCTAACAATGAAAGGAGATTCTTACAAAATCCAACATATTTTAAGTAGATGAGCCTGCCTGTTGTTACATCCTTAGTGGGCGTCTTTCTGGTTGAGTTAATATCGGAAGCTCTTCAATTCATGTAAATCATAACGTGGAATTGTCGTGAGGACTGGACAGGGACCTCAGGGATCTCACGCTCCACTGGATTATCTACACTAATTTGAAAAGCCTTTGCCCAGTCACATGTTGTTTGTCATAAAAGAGATAATGATACCTGCAGCTGATGCGGCAAGTAGAACTACTCTCGTTTATCCCATTGGTGTAGACTCACAGTAGAAATATGGTTTTCTGTTGAGCCCAGACGTCCTGAATTGCACCATATACCAACTCCGGACGGTCTCTCACGACGATTTAGCGTCATGGTCTTGTTCGAAAAACTCCTATAGGGCCACGGCACCGTTCTCACGACAGTTTGAATAAAAAAGTGCTTGAGTTACTAGGCATTGTCAAAACAAATTGAAAAACACAAATTACAACAATGACCTTATATTTGCTCTTTTCATATTTGTCAGCGAGGCACGTGTATATTTACGCATATCAATGGTAACGGCGCTTCTGAATATCTGGTTGCCGAGTAAGACAAAATCCGAAACCCGATTCTTGTTCATTTTCCACGTTTTACGATATTGCGCACACTATGTGACAGCTCATCCCAAGAATCACACCTAAATAAAGAGACGAGCTATTCCTGTGTTTCATAGACCCATGGGCCATTGGCAGCGCAGCACTGAAAAAAGTGGAGGGCTAAAGTCCCTCAGGCCCCTATGGCACGCCGCCCATGCCCATGGGCTCTCAGTCACGAAAAGTAAGGTCACGGCGCAAGGGCGTGAAATATCGCTATGCACTACAACAGAAGCTCATGACACTAAGTTCCTGCGCGAGAATTTTGCGTCTACGAAACGCACCAGTACAGGAGCAAGTGGTCAACGAAAGCTTCTGGCAAGGAGGAAGGATTTTTAGAGTCCAAATATTTTGGGCCATATGGGCAAATAACCCAAGTGATATTTTCTATAAAAAGAGCAACGTTGAGGCGTTGACATGCGCTTCGTGTATCGCAAACGATATGGTTCTAAGAGCCACTATGAGGCGCAGCAGTAGTAGTAGTCGAATGAGCTCGAAAATTAAATGATGCCCGAGCGTGGTCATCGCTGTGGCAGATTTAGGCGTGGGGGGGGGCAAGGGGCCATGCCCTCCCTAAAATTCCACCAGATACCATTTGGCAGGGTTGCGAATTGCTGACTAGGCGCATGCGCGCAACCAGGGGGGCTCAGGGGGTGAATAAACAATGCATAGGCCCTGAACAAACACCGTTTATCGTGTTTTTTTTTAGTCAAAAGGTCCGCAAACCAAAAAATTCGAGAATCCTGCATACCTACATTTAATCTGGGCGCGCGCATCTGCCGAAATTCTGGTTATTCCTGTGCTCTGGCCCCATAACTCAAAATCCTGGATCAGTCCCCGGGCTGCATCGCCTACTTCCCACTCAAGTTTCGGAAAACCCGTCTCTATATATCATCCGAAAACACTCTTTGCCCAAAACAACAGCTGCTACAGTGGTCAAATTCGCCCAAAAATTTAATGGTGTTGGCGCAGTGACATCACGTATCTGTGTCAACTTACATTGAAATCCACCTATCTCAGTTCTCTACCAGAAACGCTTTCATACAAAAGGACCACTAGGTGGCGCTGCAATAGTCGAATCCGCTTGAAAATCAAACGGTGCCCGCGCTTCTGTTCCAAGTTTCATTGAAATGCGCCCATCAGGCCTTTAGATATCATCCAGAAACGCTCTGCCCAAAAAACCTTCAAGGTTTTCTTCAACCTTATCTAGTGGCCTCCATTCTAACTCGTACATCAGAAAACTAAGCTTTGTCAACTAGTAAAAGTATATATTTTCTGAAAGAAAAAAGACCAGGAAATATAAATATACTTTTCGTATTTATGTGTCATTGTTACTTTTACGTAAAAACCTTTTTAAGTCAAAATTTCACTTTTAAGAAAGGTATACTCATAGCAAAATAACCCCTCGGTCGATTTTAATGAAACTTTCTTTAAATGAAAACTTCACCAGTTACCTCAAAAATGCTGTTAGGAATTTTCGATTAGTCTGTTCGTTTGGTTTCTATGACAAATCAACTCGCAAGACGTAAGGTATTTTTGTAAAAAATTGAAGTCGTATTCGTCTTTGTCACATTACGCAAAAACTAGGCCTTTATATCAAAAATCCTAACAGTGTTTTTGAGACTGATGACTAAAATATTAAGTTTGGAAAGTTTCAGCGACATCCATCCATCCGTTTTCGAGAACTAGTGTTCCTAAGTTCAAATAAAGTCGAAGCCGAGAAAAAGCCGACAAGTGAAAATCTCAAGGTCTTCGGTTAATTATTCGGTGAAAACTTGTTTTCGGTACACATAACCTATACAGTCCTTAACTATGTTAGCTATTTCAACGTTCACTCGCAATGTCAACTGATTTTGCAGTGCGTAACTAACCTAATTATCATTAAAACCTCAAATAGTAGGTCATAGTTCATAGCCTGTACACGTCAAGTGCAGGGAGACTGATACGAAACCAAGTAAGAAATGGATCACAAAAGTCGAATCGGAGGTTAAAGTACGTCATTAGCATGAGAACGAAATATCGAAATGTCAATTGAATTTTCTTAGCTCATGACCACAGAGGCAAGAGGTGATTGGTAGCATTCGTTTTCAACGCCAACGGGTCGTATGCATGTAGACGTACAACTCCCTGAGGATCAAAACTACGTTTTGTATTCGTTTCCGCGACACCATTCTATCATGAGAACACCTCGTTAGCCCAATGTTATGGCAACTTTATGAATGAATGGACTGAGGGTATACGAAGCTGTTCTGTACCTGGCGGGAGATTCGATTTAATTGAAAGCCCTTTAACCTTTGATAAATAGTAAACAAATATCCACGCGGTTGTGCGCCAAGGTTCTGCGAATTTTTTTTCTCGCTATGCGGTTTATATTTTGTATTTGAAGTTCCCCCAGAGTGAAGATATTTTGCTAGACACACGTGAAATATTGTAAAAATGGCCAATTTTTGTGAATAAGGTTGCAGACAACCTTAAAGTCCCTGGTCGAGAACAAAATGGCCACTAGGTAGTGCTGCGGTGGTCGACTGAGTCAGTCTGAAAGTTTAATCGTGCCGGCACATTTTAAATGTCACACAACATTGTTTCATGTTTCCTTGAAAATTGGCATGAACCGTTGTAGTGATGCACTTCACCCAGTGCTAAATTTCATCAAAATCCGACCAAGGGTTTTTGAGATATCGAGCGGACAACCGGATAGGTAAATAAATATATATGGATATACATTATATGTACATGTATATGCGTGGGCACACAAAAAGTTCCCTGCCAACGGTGCAACGGTCTCGGCGCATTCGTTAAGCAAAAATGCATTGGCCTATCCCACGGAAACTGAACAATTGCCAATACCTTTCCAAAACAATTTATTGTTACATTTAAATAAAGAAGTAGTAGCATAACCCACACTGTTTTAGTGTCTCTTAAAAGGATCAAATCATCACAGGAGTCTGGATAAATGTGAATTAAGATACCCCACTTTTGCCTAATAGGCAATTTAAGCACACTGGAAAAGTAAGTACAACCAACACCAAAACGTCCACAGGTAAGACTTTTAAAAACCAGTTTGAAATGCAGTTATAAGACCTGCACAGCCAAGTAACATTATTTACACACTCGCAAATCAAGTATTAGCATTTCTGACAAATCATTTGGAATTTTGAGTTCCGCGAGGTTTCTCAAAAAACTTCCATGTTGGATGCCCTAATCATATGTATAACAAATTATTTTCACTTTTGGTTACAGGAATACAAACGTCTATAAGTAGCTTTCTGATTTACCATGGCAACTGTTGTTAAGAAGCCATGCACCCAATACTACTCAAATAATTCAAGGTACCTGCACATTCAGTAATTATAAAAATATATCCACATTTTAAACACAGCCCTTTAGTGTGTTTTTCAAATATTTTCTATTCCTATCAAAACATCCTTTATCATTATTGCACAATTTCAAAAGGGTGAAAGCAACACAGTGTGGAAACTCTCGATCCATAAGGACCACCTTCGACTACTTTTATGTAACCAACTGAGCAATTAAAATAATTCAACAGGCTCATGCGCATGTAAAGGAGGCAAGTAATTTTCCATTTTACCAACTGAGAAAGCTGTATTGTGATCAACGCTGAACCATTAGAGACAGTCTTTTAATTCGGTACTCCCACATTATATATTTTGCTTAAGTCACTGCATAGCCAAAATAATGGCAAGTAACCTCAAGAATACTCCACTATCATGTTACTTTATCAATAAAGGGAAGGTCATGACCTTTAGTGGTCAGCATGTTATAAACCTGTCAATCAACGAACCCATAGAAACAATATAATGAAAACAGGGTGATTGTTTATCTAATTAAGTTGTCATTCAAACAGAATGAACCCAGCTAATGGCATAAAGCACTTGATTCATACTAGACAGAAGTCCGACTAAAGAGTGGAAGAATAAACCTCCCCACAAGCAACTATTAACCCAAAACCTGCAACGCTTTCACCAAGATGATAATGGTCAATACACAACAACACAGGAAGAAGCTGACTGGTCAGACACTAAATAATGTCAAAGTCAGAGCTGTTTTCCTTGGATGACGACCTCTGGAAGTCCTTCAGGTAGTCTTGATACAGAACCTTTGCTTTGTGAAGCACCTTATAAACATTGTGCTTACGCACAAGTTTGTCAAACAGCATGGCCAGGTCATTATAGTCCATGCGACTCTTCATGATCACGTCTCTCTGGCTAAATAACAGTGTGAAGCAGATGAACATGAGGAAAGGATTGCTGTGACCGAACTCACCAGGGGGCGGCAAGAACAGTGGCACACCCTCAATCTTTATGTAGTCCGACGATGTCGACTTGGCTATCGTTTTATTCTGGGTTCCGTCGCCTGCCTGGTCGTTGAACCCAGAATCACTGAATGTTCGCGCCTTCCCATCTAGCACCAAACTGGGCAAGTGTGAAGGTGAAAGCTTTCGGCTTCCGATGTTGCACAAAGATGAAGTTTTGTTAAGGCATTGGTCTGACAGGGGTTCAGTGCTCCCTCCTACACTACTCAAGGGGACGTAAAATACTGATTTGAATTGTAGGGCTTCGTGCAACGAATCATATCTATTCACAGTTGCTAATGGATTTTTTGCTTTTTCGTCAGAATCTGAGACTTGCTCTATGCAGTTGTCACACGGCACTAATCCAACAGTTTTGCTATCACCAGGTTCCAATGATTTATTTATTGCACACATTTTCTCTGTTAATGATGCTGTCATAGCCTCAGGAATCTCAGATGGAAACTCAGTCCCATTCTGTTCATCAACCGGGGTGCCGATAGGAGAGGCCTTCTCCATGACGACAGTCTTTACTGGTGAACAAGAACACTTGAGACTCGATGCCTGAGAATTTAAACCGGAAGAATACGATGCTCGCCTACGCAAAGTCCTCAAGTGTGTGTAGACATTCTCCTTGGTAACTGGAGAAGCGGGAGAGTTGGAGAGGTGTCGAACCGAATACTGCGGATCACACAACGCTAGCTCCCCTTGTGGGGGCTGGAGAGGTATTGAGCTCCACATGATCTCCAACATGTAGAGAGCGTCGTCGAAAGGGAACTCCCGTTTGGCCTCAAGAAGGAGCCAGCGGTAACAGAAGAAGAGGTCAGCAGCATCGTGCATCTCAAGATAGGCAAAGAACTCAGGATCATGGTGTTGTAGGAGCTCTGATAGATGCTGGAACTTGGTTGTCATGACAACACCATCGTACATAAAGTTGAACTGCAGTCTGGTCATCAAAGCGCAGAAACAGATGTAAGCCGTCGCTTCGTCTCTCTGAATGACCAACAGGGGCGAAGCGATGTCACTCATTCCTTGACAATATGACACTTGAGGGTGAGTTGCCGCATACGTGACAAGCACGTTGAATAGTGACAACACGTTCTGGTTTTCATCAGAACCGGCGTAGAATTCGTGCGTCCTATCTGTCCTCAGTACGTCCTTTTTCACCATGTTAATTATCACATTCAAGTCTTCTGACGGTGTACCATTCTGCATCATACCTTTCCACTCATCCCTAAGACCCATGTACTCAGCAGATTTACGCTTCATGTAGTCCATCCGTTCCTTACCCGTCAGCCCAACCGGATAAACATTCAACAGGTGGCGCCACACAACTCTCCGCAATGATGCTTCGATGCCCCGCTCGTACACAGCGAGCCGCAGCTCAGCTGGTTTGCTAAGTCTGCCGTCGACGTCCAGGAAAGTACGATAATCCTCATCGTTCAATGGTGACTTCGTAGGCATATAGTCAATAACTTCATCTTCTTTGATACCTGAAATGTGATAAGAAAATAAATGTTTTAAAAAAGTGCTTTTCATACGTAAAAATTGACATCATCCAACCAAGTAGCTAAAGGTGCAGTTCGTCATATCAAAGCTCTTGCCCTATTAATACTACCAGGGATTTCTCAAAAAGCACCCAACACTAGAAAGTGCCCATGGGTGATTTTTCAGGAACATACAGTGTACATCATCTTTTTTCATACTGAGGTTCCTAAATGACCACACAGTGCAGAAGATGGCCATTTTAAGCTGAAAAACTACTCTTAAAGGGTAAATCAACAGTTTTTGATGTTATCCTCAACAAAAATGAAGATCCCTGGTTAGCTGCTGTTCCCATGGTGACTATGTTCCCTCCATGGATCAATAGAACGTGATGTCAACAGCCTGACAAATTGGTTGCAGTTGTAACTTGGTTTTGTATTCCCTTTCATAGAATAAACTCAATGAACTGCACAGACTGTGTTCAGTAAGGAATAAGACCTTTTAAGGTCCTATTCCTTACTGAACTTAAAAGTTTACTCTATGGAGGTGAATGCAGATCCAAGACATAGGGGGTTAGCGTGTCTCTCTATTGTTTCACATGCCAGGAGAACAGCAATTGACGTTTACAAATTAATCTAAAATATAAGCAATGATTGGCATTTTTACTAATTTAAACAAGAGCAATGTGGAGCGTTGAAATGCACCCACGAATGCATCGCAAAAGGTGTGCTTTTAAGGGGTATTGTTCGTATCATCGAAATGGCCACTAGATGGTGCAAAATACATCGAATCTGTCTGAAAACCAGAAAATGTCGTTGTTTCTTTAAAAGAAAACCATTTACTAAATTTCATTAAAATTCGTCGAGGAACTTCAGAGCAACAGAGGAAAACAAAAAAAAATGAAATTGCCACTAGGGGGCACAGTGTTCATTGGTTCCGTCTAAAAGTTGTAGTCTTTTCTCGTTAACTTCATACAAAAACACTTGCTAAATTTAATAAAAATCCTGCAGAGGGCTTAGGAGATACAGGTACGGGTGCAAAAAAAACGAAAACGCCACTAGGAGGCACCACAGTACTCGAAGATATCGGAAAACCATCGTCAACTATCCCCTTCATAGAAAAAACATACATGCCGACTTTCACAATCATTCTTAGAGTGGTTTGGTTGACAGAGGGACGGACACCAAAAAACAGACTCGAAACCAACAAAATGGCGTCATCTCACTTATAGATGTCTATGTGCCAAATTTCACGAAAATCGGTTGAGGACCTTTGAAGACACAGAGGCAAATATAAAAAAATAAAATTGCCACAAGGGGGCACAGTGGTATTCGGGTCAGTCCGAAACTCATTGCCCTCTGTTGTCAACCCCATAGGAACACACTCGCCAAATTTCAATAAGATCCTGCAAGGGGTTTAGGAGATACAGCCTCGGACCCCCAGACAGAGATGACGGCAATATGCGACCACATATAAATATGTGGGTGTATAAAATCATAAAAAATTTCCCCTTTAATCTGTTCAATGGCATACGAATATCAGAAAAAATCTAATCAGGCTGGCTTAACATCTAGCCTGGCTGTGGCCACTGTTCCTGCATTTGACAGTCAACAAGCATAATACTTTTCCACCTCATTCCATAGAAAATCACAAAAAGACTACAGTGCTCCACTGGCACATGACGAATTATCTGTGTACAGATATCAACTTTTACAGCAACAAAAATCTATCAAAATTATTATTTTGCTCAGTTTCAAAATCAAGACTTTGGCCAACATATGGTTGCCATTCCTACTAGAAGTGATGGTAACCTCGACTGCTGAATCATTCTAAAAATCAAACATGTCCAATAGAAACCCTTCTGTTTAATTAATGCAACATGTAGGAGTTGGTACAAAATGAAAATATACATCAGGACAGCAAAATCAAGTTTCCAAAAAGCTCATTACAGCGTTTTCCCATTCAGTGACTTTACCAGTGGTTTGGGGTTCTGAGCTTGTGATAACATCTAGCTTTGTTAACTGCCAAGCACACTCTTTTGTCTGTTATGACAACAAGTAGGCCAATTATCTACCAGGGTTATTACAGACCACATGTGACCAAAGTCAGAGTGAATTGGTGTATTCGGAAAGAATAGATTGTCGTAACCTCGGTTGCAGTTGGGTGATTTTGGCGATTCAAAAACTAAACATGATCACCATTTGACAAAGATTTCAGAAATGCTATTGGTTTATGTTCAAATATGCNATTTTTCGCACCCACCACCCATATTTGTCATTTATTTCTTCAGCCTACCATCCGTAATTTTTTATAAGTTTGAAATGCAACCACCCGTAATTTTTTTTTTGTTCTTGTGGTTGACTGCACAGGCGCTTGAGTTTATCTGTTCCGCCATCACCACTAACGTCATTCATTACTAAGAAAACACGTTTCTTATATATGGTTATTAGCCATCGAGAAATTCGAGCACCTGTGGTTAAATGGTGTTATGGGCATGCCGATGAGGAGATCGGAGGGAGTGAAAAAGTCGGAGCTTTTTGCAAGTTGCATTTTTGTTTCAGTTTTTGATTCTGTGTGGATTGTTTATAAAATTTACTAAAATTACCCACCATCAAACATTTATGGCCCAATGAAACAACAACGACCTGTAAATTTTTATTTTTTTGAAGTACAACCACCAGCCATTTTGAATTTAAATCAAACGCAATCACCCATAAATTTTTATTTCAGTTGCCTTCCCCCTCCTCCCACACAGATTTTGCTGGAACAGCCCTAAATACAACATGTAGGAGTTGGTACAAAATGAAAATATACCTATCTACTAATCTTCACTATCACCTCATTTCGAAGATTACAATAGATATCAATTTGCATCATCAGGACAGCAAAATCAAGTTTCCAAAAAGCTCATTACAGCGTTTTCCCATTCAGTGACTTTACCAGTGGTTTGGGGTTCTGAGGGTGTGATAACATCTAGCTTCTTTGTTCACTGCCAAGCACACTCTTTTGTCTGTTATGACAACAAGTAGGCCAATAATCTACCAGGGTTATTACAGACCACATGTGACCAAAGTCAGAGTGAATTGGTGTATTCGGAAAGAATAGATTGTGGTAACCTCGGTTGCAGTTGGGTGATTTTGGCGATTCAAAAACTAAACATGATCACCATTTGACAAAGATTTCAGAAATGCTATTGGTTTATGTTCAAATATGCTATAACTTAACTTTTATTTTTAACAACACAGCCCACTCAGGGTAGATATGATCTTATTGGAGATTAGAGCAATTATCGAACAAAAGAGAGCTGCCCCTCCAACCATAAATGCCAGAATGACGTGACAGTCATGTAAGATATTGGCTACAGGGGTGATCTTCCCAACTTGTTGTTGGGCTATAGAATCGAACAAGTTGGGAGCAACGGGAAAACGCCGTAATGTATTGGAAGAAATTGTTGTTTACAAAAAAGCGCGGATTCGTTGCCCGAATAAGTGATCAGAATTTTCACACCACAATTAAAAAGTGCTGCAACTCATCAGCTACCATCACGGAGATTGTTTTTAGATATAAAGTAAAGTTTTCAGAAATGCCACATTTGATTTTTAAATATATCCACGAAACCACGTGAACAAGTTTTCAAAATGGGACCATTGGTTCGCAGACCCACCAGAGGTCTGTTTCTAGATCACTGTCAGTGCACCTACAGTGACATAACATGCTGTGTCCACTTATTTTTGCTGCATAAAAATATTTCAAAATACACAACTTAAGCCAAACAGCAGAACATGAGACCAGTTGATAGTGCTTCAACACGTCGAGCCTACCTAAGGCCACCTGTACTTGTGAGACGGTGCGTCCCACCTGCTGTGTGATAGTACCAGTGATGGTGTTGAAGATGTTGGCACTCTTGTCCAAAGCCTGGGTTACCCTGGGCTGGGTGATGTCTGCCGGGGTCACTATGTCCCAGTCTATGAGACCTGCAAGAAGCACAACAGAGGATTGGAAATAGAAAAATTAAACATTGTTTTAGTCACCAGTCATTGTGAATGAAAAAAAGGACAAATAAACTGAAAATAAAAACATGACAAAAACAAACCTTGAAATGACTGTGAACTCCATTTTCGCATTGAGAACAACCCTGGCATCTAATCAGTTGGTGAGTTAAGTAGTAAACACTGTTTGTACAGGGTGTTTCAAAAAAACAACACTCTGACTAACCTTTGACCCAGTTAATGAAACATCTAAATGTTGGTTCTCAGCTAGTTGGAGGTGATACAAAACATGATTTAAGCAGATAACTTTACTATGAAACTGAATGTGCTGCAAACAACTACGGTGGCACTTTGACGTAAGGAAACAAAATCTCTAGTTCACGCTGGGCGAAAATTTTGTTCAGAATTCAGCACATGAATGGAAGATGTCCTTCAAGAAGAATGCTACTTAATTGAACCACATGGCACCATTCACAAAAAAGTGCAGGTGGCCTGATATCATTTGCGGTGCATCAGACATGCGCAGGCCTCATGGTTGGGCCCATTGCACAAAACACCTGAACTAAAGCGTGAGAGCCCCATTATGGTTCCTCATGAAGGAAGTTTTAAAGTCTGCCAGTCTCCTTTAAGAAAACGGACAGTTGTTTCCATTTGTTGCCATGCACTATATGTTGTAGGCATGTAATAGTGCCATCCATTAGGTTGCTCCTTAGCCTATAAGACGCTGGGCAAGACTCTACCAGGTGTTTAGGGGTTTCTATGTCAGTACAACACTCGGGACACTGGGCTCCCCATATGCCCAGTAATGTGTCTGTGTCAGTCTAGGTTACAGTGGCCCATCAAAATTTGAATGATGTGTTTTATGCCCAATCTATCTATACACAGAAGGATTTTTGAACCTTTTGGTTTGATCACGTTGGGAAAATTTTCCTTGGTCTTTCTGCAGGAGTTAAGTGATGCCCACTGGGCTGCTGACTGGTTATGTACAAAGTTGCGAATACTCATCCTGCAGCATCCGCAAGATACCAGCCTGAGGATAGCAGGTTCACGCACAAAATGCAGAACACTTGCTCCTATCTTTGCGAGTCTATCTGCATTCTCATTGCCATCAATTCCCACATGGGCCCTGACCCAGTGTATATTGACGGTTCACAACAGACATGACAGAAAATCAGGGTGAATAAAACCCTGCTGATTCAGATGAGCCTATTGCTTCAGTTATGGAGAAGCCAAAAAATTGCTGCACAGGCAATTTCAAGAGCTCATTCGGCTGGACTTTTCACTTAGGTATACTACTATTTATTAATTTTTAATTTATTTCATAAATAATTTATGTATTCATCCCATATTTTCAATGTCTTTTGTTATAATCTCGACTGTTTATATTTTCAGTCTTTTTCATTTATGTATTTCCAGTAATATCAGACAAAAATAATTGCTAAAATTGTCCTTTTTTATTTTTCAAAGATTCCACCAAACAATGTTTTGAGAAAATGGGCATTGAATGCCCATTTTCTCAAAACATTGTTTGGTGGTTGCTATGGTGATGGCTATGGTATACAAATTGAGACGGGTAAAGCATGCGCACACCCAGGGGGGTCTGGGAGGCTCGAATGAGCCCACCATTTGGCGAAGTGGGCAAAAAGGTCCGCCTGTGAGAAACAAAAGTCCGAGAAAATGAGACAAAATTCCCAACAAGCACAGTTGTGGTGCACCAGTTTTAGTCCACCGCCTATTTTGTTACCAATGGGCCCACAACGTTAGGAATTCGAGCCCCCCCATATTGAAGGCTGGGTGCGCACATGTAAAGTTGTTGTTTTGTGCTACCTGACTATGTCGCATTGTGTCCAAAATTAGAGAAATTTTACAGTATCCACAATTCAACACTTCCATGACGATGCATCCACAAACGAGACATGCAGGTTCAAGGATGACAGGAATGTGGGACTGGTCAAATGTCAAAACACAACGTGAATGGTGATATGATCAGTTTAATAACAGTCCCGTGTTCTTACCAGGTTCAAAAGGCTTCAGATCTACCTTCAGTCTCAGGTAGGGTTCTGACGAGCCCAAGAAGGCTGCGTCGAGATCCCAGTCGGACAGAAGCGACAGGTACACCTCCTCCCCACTGTTGTCATTGGCAACGTAGCTGATGGTGAAGTCCCTGAAAGTGCCACACCAAGATAGTCACATGATAGTCACATGGAACAATAGCAGCTGATGAATTTAAAGACTTCAGAGTAAAGCATACAGCTTGTCACTCCCAGAAATTTGCCTCAAACAATGTGTTGTAGAAATTGACAGTGTATTGGGAAACAATTCATAAGACAGTGAATTAAAAATGCATACTTAAGTCCCAGAAAAGTGTTAGCATGTGCAAATAATAGTAAGCATTAATTAGTTACCATAAACTACAAGAGCTAAGAATACGTTAGAATGAAACTATTATTGACTGTCAGTAAATTTCAGTTTTTGCTCAGAGCAAAACTACATCTGAGAGGATTCTGAGTACATAACACATGATCTGAGATTTAACATTTGCTAGGCCAAGTAAGTTTTGGCCAGGAGACAATCACCCAGATATAGTTATCCTTGTTAAGGTGAAATTGATAAATTATTATCAAAGTTAAAGTCAACTTGGCCTATTCTGGGTCAATGTCCTGACTTTGGACAGTGAACAAGTCAATAAACTAGGGTACTTATCTGCACAATGACTCTGAGGCTGTGCATGACAAAAATAACCAAGACAATTCATATGCAGAATAAATGTATGAAACTACCAATGACATGATCTTGCCCAGTTGTCTGATGTGATTTAGTCGTAGAGTATAATTTGACATCATGCCAGTCGAGTGCTCTTGCCACCATGTTTTTGTAACTTGCTCAAAGTTTGACACTGACACTCTAGACCAAAGACAAAACATTGATTATTGCGATTCATTTACAAATGTCAAATTCAACACATCTACATTTTTTACAACCGCATCTTGGTGTATACAGCACATTAGAGATTCTGATAAGCCAGCTTGTTGCCAACCCCTATAAACAATCTGATGATTGTTTGTAACACTGCAGACCAACACTAGCTGTTTAGTTATTCCCTCAAAACAAAGTAATTGTTATTTAACTCAGGTTAAGGTTATGTAAGATCATAACAATGTCTAAAGTTGGCTCATCTCAGAACATCCTGTCTCAGAAATGGCAGATTGGATTAGCACAAAACTGATAGATATTATTGCTTTACACACTGTTCTACAAAACAAGAGTCGGAAATTGCTTTTTGAATAACTTGAATGAAGATTTTCATGAAAAGCTCAAAAGTTTCATCAAATGCAAACAAAATTACAATTTAAGTGAATTTTTCAGACTTTCTGCTTTGTTCTAAAAATATACTTTTTGACTAGTAAACTCTACACTTTTTTCAATGTTTGGCTGTAGACTTGTTGATTAAGCAAATATCTACAAAAGTATAATCAATATAAATAGAAACACTTTAACATTTTATATTTGGTTTTAAACCAATTTGCCTTTAATTGAATAAAGTTATTGCGGCTTTTCAAAAAATTCAATAAAAAGAAACCAAGGTACATTTATAGCAGTAAGTATGAATAACAGTTATGATCAAAAACATGATCAAGTGAGTTTGATATAAACTAAAGATGAAAAAGCCTTGTAAAGTGTGTTCAAAAGAAAAGTGTGCATTTTGAGAATGTCCTTGCAGTGCTTGAGGGAGGAAGATTGTCTATAGAGGCACAAATATCAAATATGACCGCTAAAAGGGTCCTTCCTTGTGTAAATCTCAAGGCCTAACACTAATGTCATAAGCCTGCGAAACAATACTTTTAAAAACTCTGACTATACAATGATAGAATTTCACCAACACTATGGTTGAATGTAAGTTAAAAACTATAGATTCAACAACTTGTCAGCAATGATCATGTCCATTCAAATGCATACGCGTCTGTTAAAAAAGAATCAAGTCATTGTTGTTTTGGAACACACGCTATTAATACATCAGTCAGATCACAGGCAAGTTCACTTTACTTTAATCTGTTCCAGTGCAAGTCAGGGAGTGGAGGAGCAGCTGTTATACTGAAAGGGTAGACTGATAGTATACAGTCATACTTGTCTGGACAAAAAGGTCAGGCACATGGAAAATCAATAGACAAGTCTATAGAAACAGTACTAGAATTGAGCCACTTCATTTTTTCAATTTGTATCACATAGTTGGTATTCTCAGGCAGGCAATGCACAGCAAGTAAGGGTGGTTCAATTTAGGATGTTCCAACACAGCTGCTATACAACTGCACTATTTCCACTTTCGTGTGCCTGGAGTCGTGCAAATCCAGCGATCCCCAATTACACACACACACAGAGAATACAGTGGAATATCCCATATGCTAACTGTATCATTGCGGATATTTTTTGGTATGTTGAGCAAAAAATATCATAGAATGAAATACAACTTTTAAGTCAATGAGTGACTGGTGCAACCCCATTTGCATTTTGCTTGCAAGAACAAACACAGCCTGTGTAATCACTTCACAGTATTGTGTTGTCCCAATAGGTGATCACTTGTTGCATTGCTTGTTGGCAACAATTATAGAATAAAAACCAAGAAATTTAGGAAAATAAAATTCAATAGTTTAGCCAAACACAGTCATGCATGTTTCATGTTGTGAAAGAGGTACAGCCTGGACCTTGCCTAGACTCGGCAAACACCAATGAAGTCTAGGGACCTTGCCTAGACTAGGCAAACACCAATGAAGTCTAGGGACCTTGCCTAGACTAGGCAAACACCAATGAAGTCTAAGGACCTTGCTTGGACTCAAGAAACACTAATGACATCTAGATACAGATCTTGGTCTTCTGCCAGTATGCTTTAATTTCCTCTCGTTAAAGTGATTGCTTTAGAAATCTCAGACAAGTATTTCCTCCTAGCAAGCAATAATGCTTATTTTGCTGTTGCCTTGGGGACCACCAGTTAAACAATTGCCTCAAGTTCTTTACTTGAGCCAATAAGCCAATGTTGATCTGCCTCACTGGTCTTTGGTCTTCAATAATTGGAAGCATTGAGTTTACGACAACGGTTTCTTCTTTTTGAATGCAACACCAATGCAGGGGTCATTTTGAAGTGCACCTCATGCCGTTGGCAGATTTCAATCAAGACTGCCTTCCTTGGTAACATATGTGGATTTGGTTCTTATGACATGTTTAGAACATCACTCTGAGCACACCAATGACATAAACAGGAACCATTAGGCTTTTTGACTTAACTTTGATTACATCTTGGCAAATTTTTATATGGTGGTCTATATTCAAACTCCTATTCAATCGACAACTTTCGGTCATTCAACCTTCTGGTCATTCAACCTTTGTTCAGTGTTCCTGCAGTGAAGCCACATGGCATAGAAAGGCTGCTTCACATATCATTTGAAGAGCCCATATGAGTGATTAAATTGAGTTTTTGAGCTCAAGTATGGATGGTTCCGACAAACACACTCAAGCCATGCCCAACATATTTACTGGTGCGACGGTCAATAAGGCAAAAGCCAGAGTCCTTTGCAAGCATACAGCAACATTCTTTACGTTGTTTTTCATCACATTTTGCGGCAACTATCAACATGGGTCATGGGGAAGCAAACAAACTACATGTAGTGGATGGTGTATCCAAGATGTTAATCCCTCCAGTCCATTCATTAATTACATCAGTCCATTGACATGTCAAGCTAAATCACAGATGTCTGATCAATTCAAAGGAGCACCAGTAGTTATGTAACATTCTGTTGCATTCTGTAACAAGACAAGGTGCTCTGGTAAGCCATGCCATAGCATAAATGATAATGGGAAAAACACCAACACACAATTTGACTACAACTGAAAGTTTTTCAGAATCCCCTGGTGGTCTAGGGTCACTACACAATTTGATACTAAATTAATAAAGAAATTAAGGTAAATAAAAACACTTATGAAATGCATCAAGGTGAATTCTTTTCACCTCGTGCTTATTTATCCAGAAATAAGTTCAGAAAATCACCTTCGTTTCGTACTACATATACCGGTATATGCGCTTTACATTACAAGTAGGCAAAGGTTGCATAAAACCAGCTTTACACTGTCATTAGCAGCCAGTGTTTAGGGACAAAAAGATGGGAGACTATCAATTTGTTTGCATGTTCTCACACAAGGATTGGCTGTAATTATTAGCTTGATTGACTTGTCTGAACTGTTGGCTTGATTGACATGTCCAAACGGTTCATTGCTGGAACTATCTGGATAGCTCAATATATCTAGCATTACTAAAACCTATTCAAAGAGTGCTTTACTGCACCACATTTATTAAAGCACTATCCAACAGATGCCAATGCAGGAACAAGTCACCTGCACACCTATGGCCCCTCTGAACTAGCCCATAGATTTGGGCTTCATGAATCAATTGACCCACGTCCACGTTTTTGTAAAATAAACCCAGCAATGTGAAGTATTTTCTCACAATCAAAATCATCTGTGTATGAAATGGTGACTGAAAGTGTAAGCAATAACCAGGCATAGTAACAGGTGTGCTCCTCTAACGGCCATATCATTGTTTAGTGTGCTTATATAACTTTTGCAGCAGTACCACCTGTTGATACCTTAAAGGAGAATGCCACCCAAAAAACAACCTATTTTGTATCAATTTAGATGAGTAGTTCCTCTCGATAACAGCAAGTACAGCTCTTTTACCTGACACCTAACGACAGACGGCAGTGTTGAAATTAACCGATGACGTAATCGGTTCGAACACAGTCTGTTCAGCCGTTCACTGACAACACGCTTACTGGTGTCAATTTATCGCTTGAATTCATCGTTTTACATTAATAAATCATCAAAATTCGATGTTAACCCCTTACAAATACATAGAGTTCTTGGACAAATAAGTTGTTTTATTTCACTGTAATGAATTTATAGGTATTTGAACGTACCGTACTAGGCTACAGAGTTCGGCTATCAGTTCAAACCGGAAACAGATCAAGACACAATATGAGATGTGCCATAAACATGCACAGGCAACGGAACGTATGGATAGTTTCTTGGTAAGCCGGAATTTGTCAAAGAAATCACTGTCGATGAAATGCCGGCCACAGACAGGGAGGTGTTTCACGGCCTCATATTTGCTATTAACAGCGTACTTTTCATACTTCACTATCGCGAGGCACTTCCTGAGCACTTTGGGCTCTCGAGGAAGTCGAAAAAACGATACACCCGCTTTCTTCGCAACTTCATAGTTCGGACAAGCGGGAACGATGCACCGCAATATAACGGCATTCACTCTGCAGATGAACCACTGACATCACTGCGCCATTTCTTACCTTCTTCACAGGTTAACATGACACCTCTCGGCTAGGTGAGGTCGACTGTATAAGAGGTGATGTGGATATAGACCGATAAAGACTGTAAAAAAGACTAATTAAAATCGGGTGGCATTCTCCTTTAAGTTTATCACAGCATAAAATACCATTGGGAAACCACCAGTTGAGTGGTATCTTGTTGCTGGACAATACATCAACCTGGGAAACCGGTGTGGCTGTCCATACCTGATATCACGAAAGTTGATCTAAGCTCCTACAGTGTTGTACAGATCAATTAACGCATTTGCGATGTCTTCACGGCAATAAAATACTAGCTGAAATAAACTGAAAAGTCAAGGACAGAAATTGGTATTTTTTAACACATTTAGCTTCTGAAATTGAATTCCTTGTGAAAAGTTAGTGTTGGAGTCTTTTTTCCCAGAAACAATACAGTAAAAATTGGCCAAAATGCTGCAATGGGTTTTTATTTGTTGACAACAGTTTAGAGTCGATGTGTGTTTACATTAATGTATTCATTCAGTGTGGTAGATAAATGCCATTTGCGTTGTGACAATGGAGAAAAGATTGAGCCTGGCGATTAACAAAAGAAAGACTTCTGAAAACAGGTACCATTTGAAATATGAAATAAATGGGAGTTAGTTGTTATGTTACAAGCTGATCATGCACTCAAATCATTTAGTTGTAAATAAACCATCTCAACCCCTGTACTTTGTATGTATGTACGTACGAACATATGTATAAAGGTAGGCTTACTATGCACAGCAATTCTACGCTTATTTAGCACAATATGAGAGACAAGTGAATTTTTTAAATAAAAATCTCAGCAGAAATAAAGATTAAAGAGATATTGGCCTATAATTAGCTTGGTTTGTACTGTGCAGGTGCCATTAAGCCATATATTTACAGCAAGATATCCAACCTCTGAAAGATGTCAATTATTTTTGAGTGAAATAAGTGAAGAATAAGCACAGGTGCGAAAAAATGTTTCAATATGTCCAGAATGGTAAATTTAATTCCAAGAAATTTCTAAATTCTTGCAGAGTACGCATGCATGTTGTCACATGACTTCTCTACTTTCACATACACGTAACCATTAACATTTTAAGTCATTTACAGCAAAATCGTTAATTACAACATTCTTATGATACAAAAGTACACTGTAATGGAGTGGAATTCAATTAATACTTCTGTGGCTCTGTGTGCAGCAAATTTTGATTTTATCAATTTTCAAGTCAATGACTTGGACAGGTTGCTACGGCAACACAAACAGTAAATTGCTACTCTTTCTATATAATGAAATTGCCAAGCACAGTAATATGATGTATAGAACTTATACCACTTTAAAAAGCCTTTACCACAGGTGTTGCCAAAGCTTCAGTCAACGGGAACACTTAACATTTGTCTTGAATGGAAGTTAACAATGCAAGTTAACTCCAAAGGAAAGAGGTGTAATTAACAGCGATGCATCAATGCTTTGTTACAATGGAAACACTTAACTTCAATGCCATCCGAGTTACTGACAGGGGTCACTGCATGTATTTGCCTACAGGAGGCAGTGACTGGTTACTATTTGTTGATATTTTATTCTAATAATTATTTTTTGGCAGTATAAGAATTCCGTTTCAATTAATTCATGTATTTGCTGGATTCTTCACATTAAAAAATCACTCAACGTGTAGTGTGTAATGTATGCGAAATGAGACCCTGCCACGCCCCCTTTGTTTGGATTTTTTACATGTCATTTTCTAGTACATCATCGTCGTCCCAATATGGCAACTCTTGGCTGCCTAGTGAAGTTGGCAATCTAATTTTCATCTGAGGAGATGAAGAGGTCCTTGTCATTTGTGATGGCAAGCACTGTCAAAAACAGCAAAGCCATGTGACCATTGGGAGTGGGTGGACGTAAGCATATGACAAATGATTACCAGTGAATACCCGGCGCAAGATACATTGTAGGTAAGCAATGTTTTCTGTTTTAAAAAAATCGTGGCCTATAATAAATAGGGAGACGTGCATGTAGAGTTTGAGAGAACTTATCAAATATTATAAAGCCGGTCAGATCTTAAGCCGTCCTCCTTCACACCATACAGTAACAGAAATCTGGAATTTTTAAGGTTCATAGCCACCTGAGAGTCTTCTTGTGGTAAAGCTGGGTCACTACATACATGTACATGTTATAGTAGGCAAGGTCATCAAGAGCAAAAGTTACATCAAAGAAACCAGGCCATGGATCTTGTCAACAACAACAAAAGCAATATTGATCAAATGACAGTCAGGTTTACACTATAGCTGGCACAATGTTTGTAAACAGCAAGTAAATGAGCATGTAGTGAAAGGGCCCTATACAATAGTATAGGTTGGGTGAGCCACTAAAGGATTAGTGTGGAAAGTGAACATTCATGATAGAATAACCTACAACACCATACCAAGAAAATTTCAATAGTGGGCCTAACAATTAAGATTAACTTGTGTGCATTTAGGAGCCTTGTAGACAGTTGGTTCCATTGAAGATAGACCCATGCTCCAACACAAAAACTTATGATCGTTGTGCCTTTCGTGGTTGCTGCACCAGCTCTGTTGAACACTCTTCCTCACCGTTATGGTGTTTTCCCATTGCTCCCAACTTGTTCAATTCTATAGCCCAACAACAAGTTGGGAAGATCACCCCTGTAGCCAATATCTTACACGACTGATTAACTCCATTCTGGCATTTAGGGTTGGAGGGCCAGCTATCGTTTGTTCAATAATTGCTCTAGTCTCAGATCAGATCATATCTAACCTGACTGGGTTGAGCTGCTAAAAATGAAAGTTAAGTTACAACATATTTGAACATAAACCAATAGCATTTCTGAATTCCTTGTCAAATGCTGATCATGTTTAGTTTTTGAATCACCAAAATCGCCCAAATACAACAGAAGTTAAGACAATCCATTCTGCCAGGTTTCAGTAACCCTTTGAAGCCTGGGAGATAATTGGCCTGCTTGTTGTCATAGGCGACAAACGACTGTGCTGGGCAGTTAACAAAGGAGCCAGATGTTAACACACGTTCAGCACCCCTCACGTCTGTAAAAGTTCCTGGACAGAACGCCGTCATGTCGATTTGCACCATTCCAAGTATTTCTACTTTTAACCCAGAACAGTTCTACTTTAAGACAAATTTTTAGTTTTATAAGAAAGAATGGTGATTAGTTTTTAATGCTGGTTTAAGAATATATTTTATTAGCTTGACATTGTATTCTCACTCTTGAGTTTTATGATTTTCGTGATCTTATCGCACTATTTGATAATGGTGCGTATTTTCATGATTGTCATTCATCTAGCTCAATGTATTCAGTTGTCATTTCTCTAATTTCAGTTTGTAAAATGGTTAGGTAATTTTATATGGCCAAGCATTTAGTATTTAGTGCATTAGTAATTCCCAGGAAGATTAATAACAAATACAAAACTTCTGTAGTATTGGATGGAAACTAAAGTGAAATGAAACACAGTATAGCCAAACAATGACTTGGGAGACAGCCAGATGCAAGCTATTGTCCCTTATCCATGGCATGGAGCAAAACATTAACTTGCTGATCATAAAAGCCCACCTGCACGCCAAGGCCTATTCCATTTTCCAGTATTCTTGAGATATGCCACAGAATGCCATGAAAAGATGAAGTAATCTTAAACAATGAAAATCGGCCTAGCGTTTTACTGCAAACTCACCATATGTATATATTGAACTTAGCGCAATGACTAGGTGGATATAAATAGCCTTTAATACTAAACTTTTCACCCTATCAATAATTAATCGCAATGCCTTCCAACAATTCTCACTTTTCAATTCAAGCGAACAGGGTCAGTGAATTGAGGTAGTGTTGTCCAATAGGATGAGACTGCCGGCCTGATTTTTTGGACGGAACTTTTCATTTACATGTTTAAGCGGTCGGAAAACTGCAGTTTTTAAAAGGTTCTGTGTTACTCTCATTCAGTAGAGACAAATCATTTGTTATTACTTTGTTGTCCCTCGACAAGTTAGATAAGCACCACTGGATCAAATGAGATCAGCGTAACTACCGTAATATTGTGACCATAGACTAGTACATGCAATGTTCGTGCCACTCACAGCCTGTCCTTCACCCTTTTGCCATCAATTCTGCAACCCTCCCCGTTGTCAAACGACACATCTGACTTAACCCCTCCCCCGAAACTTCTTGCTTTCAATGTAACTAAATAACATTAGGCATCAAAAGCACCACCTTGACAGAAACCTGCCAGCAAGTCGAGGCATTAGTGTTGATTCAGTAGTCAGTGGTAGCGTATACAGGAGTAACCCCCCAGAACATTAAAGGCCTCAGTAACTGCAGTCCATCCGAGGTCCAGCCAAGGCCATTCTCAAGTTGAGTCTCAATGCAACCGAGTTCAGAGCACCTCCAGACGAAGCCTGTCCTCAGTCCGGTTGAGGATCACCCTAGGTCTGGCTGAGTCTTGAGCTATTTCCAATCAGCACTGTATCCCTGCTTGTACTTATAACACCACTGTTGCCTACCAGATGTACAACTGATGGCCTTACCCTTTTATTTCAAATGCTTTTGTCAGCAAATGTTGCAGCATCTCAAAGGACGTAATCTGTGGGTCCAGACAAAACTTCTTGACTTCTGGCTGCATGAATCCATCACACTTCTGTCAAAATATGAAAGGTGGAGTAAATACATTGCTCAATTTATTCACAGGACCAGAATTTACACGATAAAGTATTACCGATGAACTTATCAAGACAGACACACTAATGATATAGTTTCCGCCACTCTATAAAGTAGAAGCATCTCTTCATCTGTGTAAATTCTGATTGGCTGAAACATATGACTCCAAGATAACACTGCAATTTCATTATCTTTCCCCTGAGCACATGGCTCAATCCCACAACTGTAGATTGGCTTGAGATACATACATCACCTCCACCACATATTTATAACCTTTAACTTTGTTTCGCAAGGTCAATATTTACACCAGTTATTTCTATAGATCTCTACCTCCACAACAGAGGGCAGGAGTTGGAGTTAATATGGCGAGTGGAGGGTTTGGGACCTGTCACAATAAAATTTTTGAAATTAATAGTTAATTTTCTGCTTTCTGGTGAAATCGTATATTGCTACTCTTAATACAGTAAAGCATATGGGTTTTGCACAATAGACAGTGTAGGATGCAATCGGGGTGCAAAATCTGACGCTTACTGATGTAAAATGGCTTCTGTATTCAGACTGGTTTTCACCATCAGCTGGTTGTTTGGTGTGCACAAATACACTGTTACAAATACTGGTCCACTTGCAATGGATGTGACTAAAGGAGTGGGTAATTGTTAACAAAATGACGACATTAACCTACACACACAATTTTGGTTTCATTTGATTCCACTAATAGTTCTCATTCAAAAATATATGAATGTGTCCCCTAACATTTCCTCACTATGTTATCGTCGAATTTCTGTAAGCACTATTTCCCAGTTGACTCCGCCATGTTTGCTCAAGTCAAGATTACAGTGACACCTGTTGCTAATGGATGAAACAGTATCATCAATTCTGAATGGTGTTTGCCCACGAGATTCCCCTTAAAGTTTTCCTGATATAACATGGAGCAAAAAGGGACAGCATTTCACCGTTTTCCAAGAACTTTTAGAACTGTGATCATCTGACCACTTTTTCACAAAATTGGTTGAAGTGATACCCTTTCGATGAATTTGGATCTCAAAAACAACCCTTTTTTGCGGATTCTTGTTAGTTAGTGGATGTGTACCAGGATCACCATAGGAATACAAACACGTGGGTCTGTAACTCGGCTCCCAGGGATGAAGGGGTCTCGGTCACTTCCAGCAACACTCACCAGATTATAGGTGTCGGTAGATTAGTTCAGTTTTTGGGCACCAGGTGACTCCTCCCATTCAACATGGCGGTAATAATCACTATGGGGAAATAGTGTGAGCAAAATTTTGACAAAAAAATACTAAGAGAATGGGGTAGATGACATTTTCATGTATTGTTAGAAGTGAACATTGCGAGGAATCCACCGATACCAAAATCATGTGCGTAGATCAATGTCATCAAACGATGATGACATCATCGTATAAACAATTACCAGATACACTGATTGCATGTGACTTAGTACTACTACTGGTAAGCCTCAGTCGAGTGCAAACTCAGACAATGAATGACCCCGATCGAGGGTCAAGCTGCATCAAATCACAGTGATCGACATGCAAATCACGTACTGGCAATATTGCACACCTTGTCCTCGCCAGAATTCCGCGGAATAACTGTAATTCCAGCACATCTTTATATCTCTTGCTCAGTGGTGTACAATTAGTATTCCTTTCATTACTAATGATGAACTATATTTTGAAAGCTCGGAGAGAATTGAAATTAGCTTCCATGACTCTGACAGTCTGCAGCTGTTTCGGGCATTGCCTTTGAGCAGCGCTTTAAGTCGTACTGTCAGCTGGTCAGTAAGTCAGTAACGAGTAAGTGAGTGAGACTGTCCCAAATACTACTGAATCGAATGGATACGCACAACAAACTGGAATTTTTGAGCACCAAGTTTCATTAATCAGCAAGATAATTCGAAAATAAACACCTAGACATGCACTGTTATAAAGTCACTGCATCTACCTTAACTTTAACACGGACAACTTCTCTGCTTTCGAAGGCAAACATCACGAAACATTTCTTTGAGCTTTGCAGACTTCACCCTACGTCATCTTCCGGTTCGTAGTCTGCGCAGGTCTTTTTGTCAAATCGATAATCGATGCTCTTTTGTTGGACAGCCTCGGTCAGCTTCATGGCAGACGCATCTCGATGACTTTTGACGCTCGTGACATTCGGCAACCAGTGGCGGATTTAGAGGGGGCGGGGGCAAGGGCGGCGATGGCGCCCCCCTAAAATTCTACTAGATACCATTTGGGAGTTCGGTTGCGCGCAAGCAGGGACTCGTCGCCGGAGTGAATAAACAACTCAGTAATACTTAGGCCCTGGCTGGAGCAAACTGAACAAACCCCGGATTTTTTTAGTAGTCAACAGGTCCGTAACTCCAAACATTTGAGGCCTCTGCGTCCCCACATTTTAGGCTGAGCGCGCGCATTTNCGAGCGGTGAACCGGGTGGTACGTCACAAACTCATTCTTCCCGTCGCCGTCCACAGCTTTTACTCCTTGAAAGGAAAACCTCTGAGTGCCAAGTCATAGGCAACCCAGCGCACATGAGTGACCCGCACCGCCTTGGTCTCTCGCCGCCGGCCGGGCCGACTCGGAGAGTCACCGGCCGTAGTCATAGTCGGGCCAGTTAGAATCAGGAATCAAGGAATCTTTATTTTACCTGATTCAAAGAACAGATTCACATTAGCTGGTTGGGCCATTTCTACGACTTGAAATTTAACAGAAACATGTGAAAATGGAACATGGGCCGGCGCACTCACATGACTCGTACTGCAGTGGGGCTGCCCCCAACTGGCGGCTACTACGGTCTGCCGGCCGCACATGGTCTATAGGCGGTGCACCACCAGGGGGGGCTGAGGGGGCTTCAGCTCCCCCAGTTTTTCGGTGCTGCACCGCCCGTGCACAGAGACATAAAGTGTAAGTTAAGTGGTCATAATCACTCAAACTAGAGACCCACAAAAATAATGAATATAACCGAATAGGTAGGCCGACATGTATTACAATCTAGATAAATCACAACTGTACAGAAACGATGGTATACACTAATTACAACATAACCTGGAGTGTTTTCAAAGTCAGCAGCTGTGTTCGGTGCCGGTCCAGGTCAGTCCACGGAAAACACCTGGCTCTCACGTGCGCAAACTGAAATTCGGTTGCCTGTTCCAGCCAAGACCCGTGCGGCCTCGAAGCCAAAAGATTTTTACCGTATTTGACAGATTTAACTTGAGGAATATCTGAAACGGGCTGTTGTAGAAGAAAGAGTAAAAGTTTTCTTGCTTCAGTCTTTGACAGTGTCGTAGGTGCATGAAAGGGTTTTAAATACTTCTGTTGCACTAGGCCTAAGTCGAAGTCGGTGACTGAGCTGGCTCTGAAGTGATTTTTTTCCAGTTTGAGTGTATTTTCTTTGGAGCAAAAATGCCATGAGACGAGACAGTAGATTTGAAATTTGAAAGGAAGAAGGAGTGAAAAATAGCAAGTCTGCCGTTTATCGTAAGGTGGTGTCCAATTCTTTTTAGAACAGTTATTTGCCGTGAGGCTTTTCCGTTGCAAATGTCCGAAAACAATATGGGAGTCAGAGTTAGATTGGTATCGATGACTCATTCCGAGGAGTTTAACTTTCGGTTCACAAGGTGTTTGGCAGTTTCCAGTGGAAAGGGATTTACAAAATGTGTTCATTTTGTTACACTGCGGCCCTTTGCGGACTGCTTGGAATTTGTCAGGATTTGCTTGCATGCCACTGACACCGAACCACTTGATGAGTAATTCGCTATCTCGTCTTAGACTTTTAGTTAACGGAGAATGGGTTGTTATCAGCCGAGAAAGAGAGGGTGTTGTCATCTGCGTAGTTGACCAGAGTAATTGTTTTCACAAAAAAAGATGTCATTGAATGAAGATATTGAAGAGAAGGGGTCCCATGATGGATCCTTGAGGTACTTGTAGACTTTGTCCCATTCACTGATGAACGTGCTGGCCTAGTTTCACTAGTTGTTTCCTGTTTGAGAGATAATTCCCAAGAAGGCGGGTTGCGGAATTGTCATCAAATTTATACGTTTAGAGACCAGGAGGGAGTGAGGAAGGCAGAGAGATCCATGGGTAGGCCTACTGCTGCAGTGCATTTTAGTTCATCTAGGACTTTTCGCCAGTCTTCAGGTAGGCGAAGTAAGGTGCTGCAACTATAAAGCCAGCACGGAAGGCACCAAGGTAGTCATTCATAAAAAGATTATTAGATTCAAAATGACTGGACCCATGACTGAATAAAGTTTTGAAATTATTGGTAATATACTGACAGGTCTATAGTTTGAGAGTGGAGAGAGGGTCATTTTTCTTGTGAATGAGGGTAACGCGCGCTAGCTTGTTTGAGACAGTCGGGTATTTGTGGGCAAGAAAAACTAGCACAGAAAACCGATTTGGCACATTTAAGAAGTTTGGTCGATATGTCATCGATAGCAATAGCTTATGGGAGCTTAGAGAGATAATGTAATCCGATACATATTTTGCAGATGTTTTCGAAAATGAAAATCATCTGCGTCTTTTCATTGGCGGATTGGGCAAAAAGGTCCGCCTAAGTGAAAAAAGACCGACTAAACGACACAAAAGTCCACAATTACGGACACAGGAAATCGGCGCAGATGCACAGTTCGTAAGCGTGAACCTAGTGGCCTCGTTTTTTTTTAGTCCTTGTTGTTCAGTAAACGGTCTCCATAACGAGAAATTCGGGCCCCCCTATATTTTAGGCTGGGTGTGCGCATGTACAGGAGAAATAACACCGAGGCTGGGGTGTTTTTCATTTTCCTAAGTCTTTGGCTACGTTGATGAAAAAAGTCATTGAAGACTGAGCATACTTTTGTTTGGTCGGAAATAATTTGATTTTCGTGGGAAATTATGGTCGTAGTGTCGGTTGTATGGCTTTTTTGAGAGGAAAGGTTTGATTGTAATCCAGAAATTTTTGTAGTTGGGGCCTTCGTTGCATCTGTCTGAGAAATATGTTCGTAGGCTGACTTGTTTCCTTTTCGTAACTAAATTCCTCGGTTTACGATAGGCTTCCAAGTATCTTGCACTCCTGTCATACTTCTATTGGTTGAAGAGCATACCTTTTTGTAACTTTATAACAATTGGGTCACTTGACTATGTCTTTTTTGTAAAAATACCAGCATCATCATTGTCTCATATAGTGATCAAATTTGATTTTATATAAATCCTGAAAATGAGATGTCAAAAGTGCTTTACAGTTTTCTGCAATGTCCTTTCGTTTTTGTTTTATGCAACGTCAGATTTTTTCAGGAATACTACTGCCCTATTCACAGATAGACACTCGGCTGAGTGCAAAGTGGACATTTTATGAACAAATAGAAGATTAGTGTATGAACCATAGGCCTATCCATAGGGGCAGGCACCCACGGGGGGTTCGGGGGCTCGAACGAGCCTCAATTTGGGGAAGTGGGAAAAAAGGTCTGCCTCAGAGAAACAATTAAAAACTCCCCAAAAAGTAGAAAACGAGATACAAGTTCACTAAAGGCACTAGAATTAACAAAATTCAGGGAACGCACATTAGCTCTGAAAGTACTCCATGAATCTTAGTAAAAGGACCACTCTCTCAAAATTCGAGTGCCCCATTTTTAGGCTGGGTTCCGAAGTTTTCCAAATTTGGACATTTTTCAATAGTTCAAAATACCATAACAGTTATATCTCAGTGCTCCGAATGCCGCGCCAAATTTGTGTTTTTTTTACATACATGTTTTCTACACCCGATAAACGGCAAGTGCAAAAACACAACATCCATTCACATTCGATTGCAGCTACTCCAAAACTGTTCGTTACTGATGTATTCAACCAGTGGAGTTGCATCATTCAGATACCAATGAGCTATAGTTTATTGTCAGATACCTTACCCAAGGCCTCTTCTCACTAACTTACTTTCAGTGCCGTCTCTTGAGAAGAATAGTAACTGTAACTCTTGTTGCGCCACCTGGAATCGCTCTAGGAACTACGCTGCCACGTCCGCCATTACTGCATCAGCAAGCCGGTCGGCTTTGAACGCTGTTGTCATATTATTATTTAAATAGAGATCATGGTAGGTTGTGGGTTGTATTATTGTTGAGTTACGCATTCATACACATATCTAGTTATCGGCTTAAAAACTTGAAAATTTATGATGGTTGGACTTTGAACATGGGTGCTTGGATGGATGGGTTTTTCACTCAGAGTCGTCAGATTGACTTTCTCATTTCTGTCGCGCTCATTTAGCCTTTTAGGCCTTACTAAACAATGGTGAAGTGTTACTAAGATTCGAAACTTTCTGTTTGAAGACAAAGGTCCAGAGAGTGAAACACTGGTTCCTACTAGAGATTTCAAAAGAAATCTTGAATGACCATTTCTCAACCCTTGTTCTAGACAATTTTCTGAGTGCTTGTCTGCCAGCTTCAGTTCAGAGTTTGTTGTTGTGGAAGTACTTTTCTCAGCTTTCCATGCACCCGCCATCTGGTACCTGTGGTATAGAATAGAAAGACCTCTGTGAATGCTGGCACATCTCCATGCAGCTGCCATCTGGTACCTGTGGTGTAGACTAGAAAGACCTCTGTGAGTGCTGGCATATCTCCATGCAGCTGCCATCTGGTACCTGTGGTGTAGACTAGAAAGACCTCTGTGAATGCTGGCACATCTCCATACAGCTGAGACACAGTCACAGCCTGTGACAGAGGATTATGGGAAGGGAACCTGTGACACAGGTTCCCTTCCCATAACCCTCTGTAGCCACAGGTTTCTACACTGTCACTGGAGGCAATGGGGTCAGTTTCGGGTAACAGTCGGATAGATGAGTCCCTGATAAAGTGGGAGCAGCTGGTTCTCAAATCACTGTTTAACCAGGGAGCCACCTATCTGACTATTATCCAGTTTCATCGGCAGAATGACGCCAACAGCAGTGAGGGGATGTGAGAGAAAAATCGTGATTGTCAGATGATCTGTTTGAATTCTAATGATTTAACATAACCTTCAATACTGCAGAGGTGTCCCCCTATACTCGTAAGGTATTTATAGTAACACGACTTTCGTGGAATGTATTATGCACACGAGTGTTTATGAATGAGGAGAGAAAGAGCTTTCATGGCAAGAAACTTGCATTACTTACCAAAGTCAACGAGTATTTGTGACAATTGGTATAACAGCGCATCTACAGTACCTTCTTTTTACTTAGATAAACAAACGCAGAGTAGACATGCAGCACAATTTCTAATTTAGTATGAAGCATGATCTGGTAATTTGCACAAAATCTGCCCACATACTTGGTACAATAGATTATTGCACTGCCTGTGTAGTACTTACCAGCTGAAATTGACCAGTAAAGCTTGTCGATAAGGTACTTGTATTGCAGCTCCAAAAAACGAGGATAGGTTTGTCTTCATCTTATGGGTGTCCAGGTCATCCAAATGCACACCCTGACTCAAACTTAGACCGCAAGCTTACGGCAGTAAATCACAGACCTGGGAGTATCTCTTACTGACACAGTAGAGTCTCACTCTCAGCATTTGGTTTTTAGACAGTTCAATCAGCAATAACAAACATCTATCAGTGGTATAAAGGACTTGCATGTGCTTATGATTCATATCAAATTCCTACCATTCATACTATGTGAGGTTACACCTACATGTACATGTGTTCATGTCCTCATAACTTTNGCACCCACAATGACGGGGGGTTCGGGGGCTCGAACGCCGAGCGTCGCCGCGGCGGGATCAAGTTGGGGAAGTGGGGAAAAAGGTCCGCCTCAGAGAAACAAAAACTCCCCAAAAAGTAGAAAACGAGATACAAGTCCACTCAAAGGCACTAGAATTAACAAAATTCGGGGAACGCACACTAGCTCTGAAAGTACTTCATGAATCTTAGTGAAAGGACCACTCTCTAAAAATTCCGGACTGAGAGTGCCCCATTTTTAGGCTGGGTTCCGAAGTTTACCAAATTTGAACATTTTTCAATAGTTCAAAATACCATAACAGTTATATCTCAGTGCTCCGAATGCCTTGTGCGCCAAATTTGTGTGTTTTTTTTTACATACATGTTTTCTACACCCGATAAACAAGTGCACTGAACACCAACCTTCCATCCACATGATTCAAGCAGTGGAGTGCCGTCTCTTGAGAAGAAAAGTAACTGTAACTCTTGTTGCGCCACCTGGAATCGCTGTAGGAACTACGCTGCCACGTCCGCCATTACTGCATCAGCAAGCCGGTCGGCTTTGAACGCTGTTGTCATATTATTTAAACAGAGATCATGGTAGGTTGTGGGTTGTATTATTGTTGAGTTACGCAATCATACACATACCTAGGTCTTGGCTTAAAAACTTGAAAATTTATGATGGTTGGACTTTGAACATGGGTGCTTGGATGGATGGGTTTTTCACTCAGAGTCAGCCTCAGGTTGACTTTCTGAGTTCCTCATTTCTGTCGCGCTCATTTAGCCTTTTAGGCCTTACTAAACAATGGTAAAGTGTTACTAAGATTCGAAGCTTTCTGTTCGAAGACTAAGGTTCAGAGAGTGAAACACTGGTTCCTACTAGAGATTTCAAAAGAAATCTTGAATGACCATTTCTCAACCTTTGACTGTTCTAGACAATTTTCTCTGAGTGCTTGTCTGCCAGCTTCAGAGCTTGTTGTTGTGAAAGTACTTTTCTCAGCTTTCCATGCACCCGCCATCTGGTACCTGTGGTATAGAATAGAAAGACCTCTGTGAATGCTGGCACATCTCCATGCAGCTGCCATCTGGTACCTGTGGTGTAGAATAGAAAGACCTCTGTGAATGCTGGCACATCTCAATACAGCTGAGACACAGTCACAGCCTGTGAGTGTGACAGAGGATTATGGGAAGGGAACCTGTGACACAGGTTCCCTTCCCATAACCCTCTGTAGCCACAGGTTTCTACACTGTCACTGGAGGCAATGGGTGTCAGTTTCGGGTAACAGTCGGATAGGTGAGTCCCTGATGCAGTGGGAGCAGCTGGTTCTGTTTAACCAGGGAGCCACCTATCTGACTATTATCCAGTTTCATCGGCAGAATGACGCCAACAGCAGTGAGGCGATGTGAGAGAAAAATCGTGATTGTCAGATGATCTGTTTGAATTATAATGATTTAACACACCTTCAATACTGCAGAGGTGTCCCCCTATACTCGTAAGGTATTTATAGTAACACGACTTTCACGGAATGTATTATGTACACGAGTGTTTATGAATGAGGAGAGAAAGAGGTTTCATGGCAAGAAACTTGCATTGCTTACCAAAGTCAACGAGTATTTGTGACAATCGGTAGAACAGTGTATCTGCAGTACCTTCTTTTATTACTTAGATAAACAAATGCAGAGTAGACATGCAGCACAATTTGTAACTTAGTATGAAGGATGATCTGATAATTTGCACAAAATCTGCCTACATACTTGGCACAATAGATTATTGCACTGCTTGTATAGTACTTACCAGCTGAACTGGACCAGTAATGCTTGCCGATAAGGTAGCTGTATTGCAGCTCCAAAAAATGAGGATAGGCTTGTCTTCATCTTACGGGCGTCCAGGTCATCCAAATGCACACCCTGACTCAAACTTAGACCGCAGAATCACTTACCGTACTGACACAGTAGAGTCTCACTCTCAGCATTGGGTTTTTAAACAGTTCAATCAGCAATAACCAACATCTATCAGTGGTTTAAAGGACTTGCATGTGCTTATGATTCATCTCAAATTCCTAAAATTCACAAAATGTGAGGTTACACCTACATGTACTCATGTTCATGACCGAATAACTCTTCTCATTGTAGGTGTCTGTGTTGAACACTGTGGACACAGCCCACGAGGACATGATCGTAAGTTTAACTTTGTGATGTTGCTCTTCTTTTGGTTTAAAGTTAACCAAGATGTCAACAGGCAAGAGTGTGTTGGCTTGTTATTAATAACATCTGAATGTTAGGTTGCTATACAGCTTTGATTTAAGCTACTTCTTGTATCTTACTCAGGTGGAATGGGATGTCTGAAGTTGAGAAGGAACTGTCATTTTCTGTGTTGCCGTACTCAGCAGGCTGAATTGACAGGTCGTTTTATGTGTTTAGAGCAGTTTAAGTAGAAATGGGTTTACTCTGATTGGACACCAGGTGGAGTTATCAGTCTGTACACTCTGAAACTTGGTTTGTTCCATTTCAATGCTTCTCACTTTATTCTGGGGTCTCACTCTGTTTCATGAAAAGTGACTTAAGACTGAATTCAAATATTTGGTCTTAAGCTGCTAGCTTGCTATTGCTAAAAAATAATCAGCACATCACATCCTAGAATCATGTCAGGAACTGGGATTTATATATGAAAATTCTCAGAGGTTACATTTGCTAAAGTGAAATTTTAACAAGTTTTCAGAAATAGTTATGTGGAATGTAACACTGGTGAAATTTCTGACTTAGATCAGTAGATTTTTTTTAATCATACCCCTGGTGTCAGTTTTCATCTGTCTTGTACAATTCTTCACTCTCTCTTTACCCTTCAGCATGATGCCCAAGTGGACTACTACGGTATCAAGCTGGCAACATGCTCCTCGGACAGATCTGTAAAAATATTCGATGTACGGAATGGCCAACAGAATTTGATTGCTAATCTACAAAGGTTTGTGCTGCTGGTTAGTTGTGTTAATGGTCACTGTCTAGTTCCCAACTGCTCTGAGGGGTTAATGCTGTACTCTGTTGTATGATGACCTATCTTCACATGGGATTTCATATTCACAAAAAATTACCTACACACACACAACTTGCTTCAGGAGCAGCGAGTTTGTTTTTTTCAATTTAGTTGCTGCTGCATTGCAGCAGTTATGCATTTGTTACTGAACCGGTTAAATCTGTTATTGAATGACTTTGATGATTGTTGTGTAAAACTTTGTAAAATGTTTTCAGCGAATGCATGAATGTTTTACAAATTAACTTTTTCAGTGTTTAGTAGGGTAATTCTCCACTTATTTGGCTTAAAAATTAATTGTTTTCTTCTAAGCTTTCATTTTCATTATTTTCAAAGGCTACGAGAGACTTAAGACAATGAGTAACCTTGAGCAGTGTTGAAATCTGGTTAACCTTTGAACTTGGATCACATCATAGAAATGAAACTTTTCAACATTATGATACATGCGCTTTTCTCCAAAACACCGAATTGCCTTAAAAGGCTTCGTTTTGCTGAAAGTGCTGTTGACAATTGGGTCATTTATGTCTTTTGTGAGGAAAGTGAATATGATCAAACAGAAATTAGAATACTGCGACAGTGTTTTTGTGATTTCACCTTGAATATTTATATGAAAAGAAATGTCATATTAATGATACTGTGTTTACTATGAACGTACTATTACATACTTTCTTATTGGTAAGTTTTGGTACAGATTAATAGTTGTGTATTGCAACGAACGACTGAGGTAAAGTCCAAAATTAAGTTTTACAAGGTCTACCCTCAGAATAGTAAGCCATGTTTGATTTTGGTCTCTTACCATTATGGAATTGGCCTCAATTTTTTTCTTAGTCAAATAAGAGGTGCTTTCACAGTTTCAAAATTCTAGGCTCTACAAGTTGGCTTTCCACGTCATGCCATTGTATGCAACAAGCATGCTCTTGAGCATTAACAAACTGTCTGTGCTTTACATTACAAACCCAGAGACCACTTTGCATCTGAGTAAAAAACTAGTTTAGACCATTGTTATAGCCCTATGTAGTCCCAATCAAAAGTTTTGCTTTTTGTATGGAGCTTACAAACCACATGATTGCTGATACCGTGCCTTCTCTTACTTCCAGCCATGAGGGTCCTGTCTGGCAAGTTTCCTGGGCCCACCCCATGTATGGGAACATACTGGCCTCCTGTGGCTATGACAGGAAGGTGATAATATGGAAGGAGTCTAATGGAACGTGGGGGAAATTGTACGAGTACAGTAACCATGATTCATCAGGTCAGTTAGAGAGACACTTTATTCATCCCCAAATTGTCAGACGTGGTTGTATATTGAAGGCGTATCCACTAATGATATACCCCCGTCACACCAGAGGTGCGGTGCCACTATGGTTTTTGGTCAAAAGCGCCATCACCGTTGTGACACCGCCAACAGTGTTTCATAGTTTTTGTTCGTGCCATGGGATCGCCGTTGGGTTGCCAGTCCACGTTTTCTGCAATTGCACGGCGATTGTACTGCAGAAGCACGGCGGTGATGGAGGTGCTACTGCGATCCTTGTACTGTGCCATGGCAGTCATGACAGTGTCGCGGTGATCCCACTGAGGATTGGCTCAACCCGTGGTGGCACTGCGGAAGTTTTGAACATGATCAAAGTTTCTGCAATGTCACCACGAAGGTCCGGGGCTTTGACAGTTTTCCGCGGTGCTACGGCGATCAATGGCGGAACCAGTGCGGAACCACGACGATCATGGCAGTGCCACTGTGGTTTATGCTGTACAAGCAATGCAGTGGCACTGCACCTCCCGTGTTACAGGGGTATAAGTTACATAATGTCAGGTGTTTCGTACAGACACGACCTTTGACCTGTCCTTGTTAACCGGGCTTTAACTGAGCTCTGATTCTATTTTCAGCACTTTCATCAGGCAATGCATCAAAATATTGCTGTGTGTATAGTATATGAGTTGAGGAATGTGGGTAGTTTGTAGGGTTCCATAACGTTTATTTTGCTTATGTTCCTACAAAGAATTACAACCAAATTGATGTCTAATTTCAAAATCACTGTACACAAAATGCGTTTAGTGTGAGTTAATGTTCATTCTGTATCGATGACTGATCTACTTTTCCAGTTAACTCTGTATCGTGGGCACCTCATGACTTTGGCCTAGTGTTGGCATGTGGCAGTTCAGACGGTGCTATATCAATAATAAGCAGTTCAGCTGATGGCACATGGGACAGTAAAAAGATAAACAATGCACACACAGTAAGTATTGAATTGACTGTGCCTGCTGCTTACAGAACCTGGATTTGAACTCCAACCTCGGACACCGATTGCACTCATTGCTTGTAAATACGAATTAGTTAAAACGGATTCAGTATTACCCAGAAATGTGTTTTAAGTTGATTAATGACTATGTTTTCTGACTCAGATTTTGTAATTTAAGATTGCAGTAGTTTTTTAGATTCTTTCCGTGCATTTGAAACTGCTGTAAACTTGCCTTCTGTCAAAGTAACCAGCTTTTGTTTTACACCGTCCACGTACTGCTATAACACTGGACACAGAAAAGTATTGCTTACTCAGGTGGCAAGTGAGCTGTGGCCTTGGACAAAACTGACGATGCATTGCTTTGTGCCACAAAACTGACGATGCGTTGCTTTGTGCCGTGCTCGGTGCACAGATTGACCTGCTGTTAAAAGTTACATCTCGTTTGGCCACAAATCACCTCTAATCTGAGTAAAAGCAGGTTTATAAAAGTGACCTAAAGAATTTACTAGCTTATTGATGGAAGGCATAATTAAAGCAGCTAACGTTATACCCAGAAAGTCAATTACACATATACACTTGTTCAACATGAAAGGGGTTCTGTCCAAGACTGATGCAATGCCATCTTTTGAGAACCATCATATTTGTAGGTCATGTTTTAGGCTGATTGTCGACATGATAAGTTTTTTAAGTTAACGAGTTCAGCTTAACATCATTAGCTTTGTGTGGAAATTAATTTATGTCTTTGAGAGTAGATATTTTACATGTGCTTACTGTTGATGCTAATTTCATGACTCATGCTGTAAGTCAAACCGTGAGAGGGAATACATTTCTTGTTATGAGCAATGAAACAATTGTTGCTTCAGATTTGTAACTTTGGATTGCTTTCCAGATTGGTTGTAACGCCGTGTCATGGGCTCCGGCAATTACACCTAACTCATTACTAGAACAGACTGGCAGTGTTAAGTCACAACCTGTTAAAAGGTTCGTCTCCGGTGGATGTGACAACTTAATTAAAATATGGAGGTAAGTCGTGTCCCCGTGAAATGTGTTTGGAAGGTGCTTCATCAGACATGTCGTGTTTTGAACATCCCTGTGTAATGTATTTGAAAGATGCTCCATCGGACATGTCAGTGAAGAAGTACTCTCTGATTTTATTTGCTGTCTACAGCTGAATATATTTTACTATAAAGACTTGATAGCGTTCTCAGTAAATTTAATCATGTACTAGACACCTGCTGCAGAAACTATTGGCCAATATAATTGAAATGGTCAATACTGAGTATTAAGTTGATCTATCGTTTGCTCCTACAATTTAACATTCCGGAGTGGATGTCTTATCACTTTTGGTGACGGAAATTTTGCTAGCATATGCTCGTAAATTTGCAAGCATATTGTGAAAGGTAGTATCGTTTGTTTCAATCACGTGATCTTACGTAATCTCATCTAACCAAATCGTTCTTTTTGAACTCATTCCTTTTACTTTCTTCTCTCTCCAGGGAGGAGAATGGCGAATGGGTAGAAGACAAGAAACTAGAGGCTCACAGTGACTGGGTGAGGGATGTGGCGTGGGCGCCATCTATTGGCCTGCCCAAAAACACAATAGCTAGCTGTTCTCAGGTGAGCAATTCATATACAGCGGTATTTATTGACTGCACTCAACTTTCACACCCTTGCAGTGAGGGTGTCGACCATGACCAAAATACCAGATATTTCAAATTATAAATAGTGCGTGAAATAAAATGTTTTTTCGTAGCCAGTTGGAAAGTCAATTGTGCCTAAATTAATCAATAAACGAGCAGTTTATGGACTTTGGGTGACATTGAGTGACATCTCAGTGCAATTGAAAACCCTGTGCATGTTTGATTAACACATTAAACTGCCCCCAACTATTTATGCTGTTACGTATAATAAACCTTGGAAAAGCAAAGAAAATTCATTGGCATGGTTTATGCTATGGCTCAAAGTTACTGTTTAAACAAATTGTGCATTAAACGTTATGTAACAAGTCATAATAAAGTGAACCATAAGAGATATGCTCATTGAGAACCTGTTGTTGTGAATTTAGTTAAAAGCAACCAGAGATGTTAACTTGTTAACCCACGTTTCCTTTCAAAATGACTCCGTGATAATAATATTGCTATTTTTTGACGTTTGTTGTCTTGTAGAATTCTAGTGTGTGAACTGTCCATTTGCTTGACAGGTATTTGGATTTTATTTTCAGGACTGTCGAGTTATAATCTGGACCAACGATGGTACAAATGATGCATGGTCATCAAAAGTTTTACACAAATTCAACGATGTTGTCTGGCATGTCAGTTGGTCCATTACTGGCAATATACTAGCGGTCTCTGGTGGTGATAACAAGGTGAGCAAAAACCCCACGTGTTTCCTATCAAAGTTTAAAATCTTATCGTTTTTGAAGTGAGCATGTTTTGTTGATACATTTATACTTTTTAAAATTCCTTACTGCTATTACGCGAACTCTTAATCAATGTTTTTGAAATACTGTGATTTTGGGCAAAAACAGTTTCTCAATGTGCAGTTGCACAATTTTACTGTTTATGAAAATGAACTTATTGTGCAATATCATGTGCCAGGTCCTTCAGGATGTGCGAGGTGTGTAAAATCCAGGTGTTTTATTCACAGAGCTGCATTACTTTTCCAGGTTAGCTTATGGAAGGAATCTTTAGAGGGACAGTGGGTGTGTGTGAGTGATGTCAACAAAGGTCAAGGACAGGTCGCTGAAGGGTACCCTTCTGAACAAACAGCGTAGTGCATTTATGGCAAAAGATTGACATTCTTCATCTCTAGTATCTGGTGTAGCGCTGCCATGAAAACATTACCCAGAAACTTAAGAGACATGCTATTGCAGGGGTTACACGATGGACTCGCAGTTATTGTGTATGTTTAGACTTGGTTGTATATACTGTGGGTTAACTGTAGAGATCGAAGGAGTTACGGCCTTGTTTTAGAGGATTTGTGGATTTTCTGGCATATTATTTAAAATGGGGAAAGATTCTTAGAACTTTGTTCTTCATGTTTGGCAGCCAAGAACTTCAAAATGTTTTCACTCCAAAGATTTGTCATGCAAGATATACTGCTGCTGGCAACATACACATTATCAGTCAACAGAAATATATTTTATTGCTGACATTACTTATTTTTTTCTTGAAAATTTTAAAAGAGTTGAGTACAAACAGACTCTATGTGGTGGATGTGAAAATGGCATATTCATTAATACCTTTGAATGAATGTACAATGTACATGAACCGCTTTTTAATTCGTAGGCATTTCAAGTAATAATTACCTCTGCTACTATCAGCATTTGTAATTCTATAGGAAACTTTGGAAATATGTCAGATTGTAATCAATTTATAAATGGTATATTCTGCATATTCTGTATATTTTGACATAAGACTCATGGTACTACTGTCTATGCATGGAGAAAAGTGGAGTTGAAAACATCCTTGGTAAATAATTTATTACTGGATTACACCCAACAATATATACACAAAAACCATTAACAATGAATCATGGGAATCAGGACGGACAGATGAGATATGTAATCAGACAAACTGAATATTACGGTATGTACACAACATAATGCAACAACTTCAAATCATTCCCAAACAGTTTGGTAAACATAACATGCTAAGTCAGTGGTTCAGGTCCTTTGGCAGACTCGTGAAACAAAAGTATTCAGCTCAAGCAAGGTTTAATGTCTTGAAAAGATCTCTACAAAAGTGAACTTGAAATTCACCAGGTGGGAGGTTTTCTAGGAAACAATTGGCTGAATTCGTCTTGAACAAAACAGTTCTTGTTTGCCTTAAAACACTTTTATCCCTGCCATGTTGCCACTGAAGTTACAATACCTTTTATCAGAAAATCAACCTGCTCTAAGCAGAACTTAACATTCAGGAATGACCTTTGACCTATCACACATCACTTGTAAAGTGCTTTACCAAATGCTATATTTTCAGCTCCTTTAAAATTGCATAAGTTAGTACTGTATGTACATTTTCCTGTAAGGTCATTCTGGTAAGGCATAATTCTTGTCCTATTAATCTTCCACACTGTGACGGCAGAACGGGCAATGACCCTTTTGAAGAGCTATTAACTCGTAATCATCTGTGTGAAACATCTACAACAGAAAAACACCATAATTATTATTTAAGGCCATACAACACCAGAATCATAAAGTGGCAGTAGCTCCCTCTAGTGGAGTTTCAGTTCTTTCAACACCCAGAAAACACTTCTATCCCTAGAAAGGTAATGAGTTGAGACTGGTCCAGGAAACTAGGGCCTAGGGTCTAATCTCTTAAAATCAAACTCCAAAATACATGTTACTTTCCATTCTACTTTCCAATAAATTCAAGACGAATGTCTCTTATTCTGTGTTTAAGTATATTATGGTTTACACGGAGGAGGGTCTAATCCAAGTTCGCACTTGATGACCTCAAGATTCGAGGCCCAAGCTGGTAGGAACTCGAGATTTGAGTTCATACTCGAACTCACCTTAATACTGGGGTCATCAAGTGCAAAACAGTATCATCCGTGTAAGCCATAAATACACTCAAGCACAATATTATTTTGATTATTTGTATTCAAGTAGAACAAGAAATGCCTAACGTATTTTCAAGAGAAAAGATTAGACTCCCAGGCTCACAACTTTAGTGTTGGTTCTGGAAAGAGCGTCGTTGTTTTCGAAAAAAGTTGATGAAAATTCTCTTCAAAATATGGTACAATGACAACATGTGAATTTTCATAACACAAAATTCCAGTAATTTCTAAAGCATTTAGAGTTACGATTCATCAGTGTCCCTTCTGGGTTTTCACCATAACTAAATGAAAACTATACATTAGCTCACTCCAATTAGATTTCTACTACTTTTACAGGACTATTCTGAAATAAACAGTGGCTCTACACCTTTCTATTCATCCTTTTAGTTAGCCTCCAAAATTTCTAGCATAGCAAGAGTGTACGACACGGACATAATGAAGTGGAGCGAGCTTGGCACCCACCTTATTGCACGATGGACACTTGGTGATGGAGACGTCCGTAAGGATCATTTTGAAGTACTGATAGCGCAGTGGCTTACTCCACTTGAGAACTATCACCTCTGTTCTGTTGAATGAGCGCAGGATGTCACGGTCCACGTACACTGCGGTGTACTCGTCAGTGCCTTGCTGCGGGGCGAGAAGGGGGCCACAAGATGTATAATCGCAGTGAATTAAACTAAAACACGTTTACACATTAGAGCTGAGTGACAAAAAGCAATGCACCTACAGGAATTTCAGTGAATTTGTGACGTGGAGCAAATACCATGATGACCCCTGACATCAGGCATTAACCTTTGACCTCCAGAGAACTCAGCTTGAGTCAAGATCATGGTAGTGGAGACAGTCTCACTTCAACAACTTAACTATGACAACGCGCTGTTTCTTGACACCCCAGAAATCATTGTTAGGCGACTAATCTTACCTCAAAGTTCATTAGCCTAGCATTGAAAGCATCATCTTGTGACTCCTCCACCACAGGGTCATCAAAGCGCAGTGTGTTGGCACCTTAATAAGGAATGTACAATTAACTAATGACACAAACAGATGGGACAAATACTGTTCAGTTGTAAACGCACTCGTAACAACCAACATTGACCCTCTAGACAGAGTAGAACAGTCTCTGTAAATTCTTTCAACAAAATAATTTAAACAAGAATGGAAAAATGGATTCCATGAATTCAGAAAGTGGAACTACACAANATTAGCTCACTCCAATTAGATTTCTACTACTTTTACAGGACTATTCTGAAATAAACAGTGGCTCTACACCTTTCTATTCATCCTTTTAGTTAGCCTCCAAAATTTCTAACATAGCGAGAGTGTACGACACGGACATAATGAAGTGGAGCGAGCTTGGCACCCACCTTATTGCACGATGGACACTTGGTGATGGAGACGTCCGTAAGGATCATTTTGAAGTACTGATAGCGCAGTGGCTTACTCCACTTGAGAACTATCACCTCTGTTCTGTTGAATGAGCGCAGGATGTCACGGTCCACGTACACTGGGGTGTACTCGTCAGTGCCTTGCTGCGGGGCGAGAAGGGGGCCACAAGATGTATAATCGCAGTGAATTAAACTAAAACACGTTTACACATTACAGCTGAGTGACAAAAAGCAATGCACCTACAGGAATTTCAGTGAATTTGTGACGTGGAGCAAATACCATGATGAACCCTGACATCAGGCATTAACCTTTGACCTCCAGAGAACTCAGCTTGAGTCAAGATTATGGTAGTGGAGACAGTCTCACTTCAACAACTTAACTATGACAACGTGCTGTTTCTTGACACCCTAGAAATCATTGTTAGGCGACTAATCTTACCTCAAAGTTCATTAGCCTGGCATTGAAAGCATCATCTTGAGACTCCTCCACCACAGGGTCATCAAAGCGCAGTGTATTGGCACCTTAATAAGGAATGTACAATTAACCAATGACACAAACAGATGGGACAAATACTGTTCAGTTGTAAACGCAATCATAACAACCAACATTGACCCTCTAGACAGAGTAGAACAGTCTCTGTAAAATCTTTCAACAAATTTAAACAAGAATGGAAAAATGGATTCCATGAATTCAGAAAGTGGAACTACACAAGAGAGCACCACTTAGATGTTGATAAGTTAGGATGAAATGCAGACAATTGTCTAGTGCCACTTAACGTTTAGTAGGATGTAATAAGGGTTAACAACGTGTGAGACCAGGACTTAAACCTTTAGTAGGATTTTTCTGTAAATCATGAGGCACACATCAAAGTCAAATTCAACAAATTGTAACATAGGTACAAAACTACAACATAATAGACTTCCAAAGACATAAGAGCAGCATGCTAACTCTTATCTCCCATGGTTGCTTCCTTCCAGTTGTCCCCGCCCCCTCGACCTCCTGCGCCTTCTCTTACCTCCCATGGTTGCTTCCTGCCAGTTGTCCCCGCCCCCTCGACCTCCTCCGACCTTTCTAGGTGGTTCTACATCAATCAGTGAACACGCCTCCTCATCTGTGATATCCTCCTCAAGTAGGATCTCCACCAATGGTAAGACCTCTGTAACAAGAAGTCAACAATCAACAGTGAATACTGTGATGTCAGAAACAATCAACAGTGAAGACTGATGTCAGACACAATCAACAGCTTCTACGTTCAGTTATGCTTTAAGTTTTCACAAAAGGTCATGACGTGATTTTGGCACAGTCGCATAGTTTCGTTAAAACCATGATAAAAATTGTGAGGCAAATAAAAATTATAATTGTTCATCACCGAGATACTATTTACTTGATGCTTTTTAAATATAATTGCGGAAACTCACTAATTTACAAAAAAAACATTGCTGTAACAACCACCTAAAAGTAATACCAAGTGCTACCATTATCCTGCGTGAATTAGTTGCAATACGGGCAGGCAGTAAATTGTAAAGAGAATGATACATCTTCACAGAAGTCAGTCTCAGATAGTAACCAAACAAGAGATTGAGCCTAAATTTCTGGTTGTCATGACAACTTGGCATATGAGTTAGATGCACAAAGCAGCCAATATCTCCTGTCGATATTTTTAATTGAATTTAGATAGTTAAGGTGAATTTGATCGTATTGAGGTTCATTTGTTCAATCTTACCATGTAGTCGAAGCTTAAACACAAGTCAGCGTCTACCATAAACTATCTGGGAAACCACAACGTAGAAAAATGTTTCAAAAGAACCTGTTGGCTTTTCAAGGCTAGCTAAAATTTGCGTGTTAAACCTGGCGTGGCCAGACAAGAGGCCAGCAAAGCCTAGTGAGTGGTTGACGTACCGAAGGAAACAAAGGAATGTACAAAGTTCTGGTGACAGTTGATACATCCATTCCTTTGGTTGTTCAACAGTGGATTTGTTGTTGAACACCTGTAGCACATTGGCAGAAGCTCCTGCAATATAATGCACAAGGCTGAGTAAACAATCAATATCATGTCAATACCTAAAAATGTTCTTACCTTGAAAGCGGACAGGGTGAAAATTTGGCAGAGGGAAAACCAAAACTTTCTGCTCTGAGATATTGACGTCAGAACCTGGGTCTGACATGAACTCAAAAACCATCTCAAAATTATTTTCAACATTTTCTGTTCCATTATTGGATGGGCCGATTATTCTGTGCAACAGTACATTATGCTTTAGCTGGCCAATTGCCTATTCCTAGTTTGCAGTTGATTACTCCAGCATTAAAGCTTCAAAGTTGAGTCTGAACTCAAAAGTTTTAAGTTTTTATTTGAAACCAAGAGCAAACTTGGAACAGACCATCATCCACATAAACCAAAATGTGCTGTAGCACAGAACAATGTGCTGTAGTGCAGAACAATGTGCTGTAGTGCAGAACAATGTACTTTAGCATAGAATAATAGGCACTCATCACGAGTTTCCACAAATTTAATAGAATGGAAATTGTCAAAAAACTGAGTTCAATTTCAAGTATAAAATATAAAGTATAAACCTCACACCTCGAAAACAACCGACAGTGCTTATTGGCAAGAACCAAAATTATACAAAATGTCATAACATGACAGATAAGCGCAAATTTTCTGGTAAGGCGCACAACAGTTTCATTATGACATGTCTTGCATTTACCAACTGGGACTCTCATGTCAAATGCTACACCACTTGGTACCTACCTCTGCGTCGTGGAAAGGCTTCGAGCGTATGGTGACGCTACCAAGCTCGATGGCCTCCTGGAAGCGTGTGGGAATCTTGAGTGCCTGTAGCTTCTCGTAGGCGTAGCGAGCCAGCTTGTAGGCGCCGAGATTCTTGCTCTGCTTGGCCAGCGCATAGAGCGTGGCCACTTTGGAGACGCCGATGGGGATGTGATCAATCATAGAATGCAGTAAGAAGCGGGACATGTTGAACAGCGCCTCCGGCAGGTGTGATGTAAACGGTTCATCCTGGAATCGAATGTATGCTGAGTAATCTGTCACTTACTGTCACGTTATTCAGTGTGCAGTAACTGGAGAGTGAAGATGAAGTGACCATAGTATGCATCAGAGGAGACATGATGAACAGTGGCTCAGGCATGAGAGACAGGTACAGCCTGACCCGCGATACACTGGTTCTGCTACGCAGCCTTGATCTGAGCAACTACCTGCCTTTGGAGGGGTGCTTCTCTCTTGACAAGGCTGATTTTAACTACCGGACGATATGAATAACAAGCACTACCAGACCTTTGGATACTATAAATCACCAGAAAAACCTATCACATGAGCCCAACATTACTGACCTACGTTAAAAACACTCACAATATGACTATTCCCATTCCTATAACAAACTAATATCGTGAGCAAGCAGTGTGGCCTAGTGTGGTAGGGGTCTGCTTCCTTTACTTGAGGACGTGGGTTCAAGTGCCACTGGGGCACACTGCTAGATCCTGGAGTCAGGTCTCTAGCTCCTCAGCTCAGTTTTAAGTACATAATTATTAATAAAGCCCAAACTAAGACTGTTGCAAGGCAGAGAATCAGTGCAATGGGCCCACCCGCGCAGCCTGCACAGGTCTGGTACGTGTAGCACATGTATCAGACACTCACTGCTGAATGTACAAGATGTGACTAGACAAAGCTGCGAATAACATGTGAATGAGATACTGGTACCTCACTCTACTTACAGTATATCTCTGTATAGAGTGGTAGACGTAGTACATTTCAGCTCGCTTCTGGTAGTCCTTGAACTTGCGCAGCATCTCAATGCGCTTTTCCTCATCATCTGTTGATGAAGCAACAAAACAAACACACATCAGAGCTCAGCACCGTGAATTACATAAACATGTGACAACAGCAGTAGTATCACATCACGTTACAATTCTGGAAAATTTGGCTTAATATTTTGTATGTTATGTACACCAGAGATTTCTGAAGGAGCTCTCACCAAAGAGATCCCTTGGAGGGAACTTTTAGGCTTGTTTTACACAGGGCACATTAGTTTTCTGCCTTATACCAAAAGTGAGCTGTTTTGACCGTAACTTCAACTGACCACAGAGATGCACTTGACTGTATGCATAACAGTCATGTTACATTGCAATAACGTTATGCACCTTCATATAAAGACGTTAGTATCGCTTGTAACACTACATGACTGTTGACAATGAGTTGGGAGCATTACTACACAACTTGACCCTTGACGTGTGTCAGTGAAGGTGCATTATCATTACGATGTACATATTTAGGCCCACATGCCTACGTGTGAAGCTGCGTCTAAAGCCAGAATCAGGTACAGGAACATATTATATTTGAAACAACCCATTTAAACCAAGAAGCAAATTCTAAAACACTATGGGTCCGGATTTAAACTTGGATTTCCATTATATTGTCACCTAGTATTCAATTTAACATCTAAGAAAAACATCCACTTTAAACCAAGCACATAATTATACAAGGGATAGTCGTCTGATTCATTTGTCATAAATACTTTTCTTTGACAGAGGCAGTACTTAGAATATAGGAAAATTGGTCTTAACACACTAAGTACCATTAATATGTAATGGTCATGAACAGAGCACAGTCAGACTTACTCTTGGCTATGTCCAGGCATTGCATGGATAATTTCCAGAAGTAGTAGCCAGCGTCATTGAACCTGTTCTCACACACTGCATTGTGAGTCAGCTGCTCCAATACTTTAACAGCTTCAGACTCCAGACCAGCCTTGTGGAAGGCTGTAAACAGAGAACACGATGACAATGAGTATCCAGACCAGCCTTGTAGAAGGCCGTAAAGAAACAACATGCTGACAATGAGTATCCGGACCAGCCTTGTGGAAGGCTGTAAACAGACAACACAATGACAATGAGTACAACAAGTTGTCAGACAACCAAACCATGTCAAATACAATAAACTTTTCAATTAAAATCAGTTATCACAAACTGAGCTCAATATTCATTTTACCCAAGTTAGATAGGATTACTCAGCTTGGGGAACTGCCAAATCATTGTTGAAGTTGTAACTAAGAGGCTCATCATTTTACACACCAAATGTAATATGACAAGAACTAAATCCACCTTGAGGTGGCGAAGTAGTAACTACATTAAAAAATCTCTTGGCCTGTTTATACAAACCTCTATCCTATTTACATTGGCACCAAGTTTTGATCAGTTTCTTCCGTCACTTTCAGCGGGCTGTTTATCAAAGAGTCTCTTTTGACCACAATTAGTCTACGAAATGACTCGGGTTGTTTCACCAAATCAGACTACGGCTAAAAGTCAGAAACTCTATCAACAATTAAAAGGTAAAGGCCAGACATCTATAGCCTGCTCGGGAGCAAACCACAAGTCAGAGCAAAACATCAAAGAGTCAACTTTTAGCTGTAGACTCTTTGATAAACAGACCCCAGATGTTACAGTGTTTTAAAAGAAAGAGCATGGATATGTGGTGCACATATATGTACACATGGGCAAATGGGTATGTGGTGCACACATACTGTACACATGGGTGCATAACAATCACATCAGGGTCCTCACTTGGATAGAAAAATGAAGTCAATGTTTGACCACAAAATCAAGATATCAAGGGACCTAATTACATCTGTACAGTCACTGTCTGTTGAGCACTGTTGACCACCTACCGTGCTGGGCATCCTCAAAACGATCATTCTCAGCCAGCCACTGTGCATACGGCACAAACACATCGTTCTTATACTCCGGGTAACGTTCCACCAGTTGGAAGGCTTCATCCCAGCGACGTGACTCCACGTGCAACAGGACGAGGGCACGCGTGTCACCCATCTTGGTGTACGCCTCGGCAGCGTACGCGTACTGTTCCAGTTTCTTGAGGTACCAGGCACACTTAGACAGGGACTCACGGTCAGCCTTGTCCAGCTTACGGGTCACATCTATCAGCCTACAAAGGACAAGTGTTGAGTGAGGAACATTGAATGTACGCTGCAACATAACTATAATACAAACCAGCCAAATTAAAACAACTAATACTGTCCAGCTTACATTCAATTTGCTCCAGTTGGCAACAATTAAACTTCAAGTTTCACACTACCATATCCCAGTTTGAGAAAGCATAAGATAAAGGAGATTCAATACCCGTGAAAAATGACCAGTGATAATTCTAACTTATACTGAGTTGTCATATTCCACAAGCTTTACAGGACACAATGTACATTATCTAGCAGTACATTTTCTCCTAAAAAGAAGACCTGTAGTACTATTTGCTTAAAACTTTTTCAAATCATAACTGAATTAAAAGTGCTCGCGACATGACCCCTAAAATGTTTTCATAATATCAAACGTAATTTTCCCGAACTTTTACTCTTTTTCAACGCATCTGCCATGCTGCAGTAGAGGGAGACACATAAAGGTCTTCGCATGGTTGTGTACTTACATATCTGCCCAGCCGTGGTCACCAATGATCTCTATAGCCTTGAGGTACTCTCCAGCAGTGATGTACATCTCGGCTGCTGCCTTAGGCTCATTGATATTTCTCGCCCAATCAGCTTGTTTCGTCATTAGCATTTTCTTGTCCGATGGGTCACCAGAAGCAATAAAATCCTACAAAGTAAACAATAAATAGATCGAACACACTTTATGCAATGAAATCTGCATTAAAATGCTTTAACAAAAATCAAAGAATATAGTCATCTAACACTGTTTTCAACCCAGAGATATTTCATAACTACAAACAATGGAAGATTATTCTAGTTGATTGTCGACCCTCTATCATCAATTCATTAAAAATAGTCAACATGTGCAAGTCAATTCACATATTAATTATTCAAATCTTTGAAGAATGATATGCTCAACCCCTCCGTAGTGCACAACTTAGGTTCCAAGTTTTGTCAATCATTGTACAGCACATATGAATCCTAGGATCACTATTAATAATAGTACTTTTACACTGAGCCACGCACATAACACTACCACGCCCAGCCATAGCATATTCCTCAGATCAGTAAATATACAATAACCATTTGCTCATGGAGTACATAAGTTGTATGCACATTCACATCCACAGTCATCCAGCTTCAACGCCCTACCTTGGCATATTCAAACATCCTGAGATCTGTATACATGTTCATGGCCTTCTGCTCTTGGTCTGCCCTCTTGTAATGTTTAGCTGCCTCATGGAACTTGCCTTGGTAGGCGTAGACATCACCAAGGAACACCTGGGTGTCTGTCTCACCTCGTTTTTTCCTCTCCTGTTCAAGTGGGTCAATAATACAGTTTTACTTACTAGACTGATTTTTAATCATAACACAGTACAAGTACTGAAGACATTATCACGCAAGCAGAGGAATGAGAAAGTTATCAGTAGATACAAATACGATAATTACACTTAAAATACAATTAAAATTAAAATTTAATTTTTAAGTTCAATACAAATTTCTATTTTACAGCAACTGTTCGTGCTAACGCATTCTTCATGTGGTAATTTTCATAAGAAGGTAGATAGGACGTCTTAATCAAAACTATGATCAGCTGTGTAAGACAATTAATCACAAAGCTGTCTAATCAGCCATCTTATGGCTATTTTAAGCATTCCTGGTACTGCATACTACGATAACACTATGTAACATTGACACATTCACGTCACTCCCTTTCTAAATTGTAATAATTACAACGTGACTGGCACGTAAGTTCATCAGATTAAGCCCAGAAAAAAAGTAATCTCATGCAACATCATTGATACGCTGCCTTGTTATGGCAAGTAAGCAGATCTTTCAGCAGATTTGAGAGCAGATCATCAGAACGTTGATCAGGCGTTTCTTAGTCACCCGAATTTTTTCCCATGACATACCATGCAGCACATGAAGACTTAAGAGTATAATTAGTGAGTCCGTATTACTATAATTATCTTGTTGTAGCTACATATGATTTCATGGTATATTTCATTGCAAACGTTACCAATGGCATATACCTCAATGCTGTGAATAAGTTCCAAATATCTCAGATCTTTGATTCTGATGAATGCCTTCTTGGCCACATCAAAGTCGAGTCCCTCGAGAGCCTCATGAGCCAGCGCCTCCCAGTCGCCATCCGTTACACCCAAACAGGCAATCTGGTGAGCTTGTCTGTAAAGGACCAGCAGGACAATAAGTGATGGCGTATTTCTACTCATGAACTACCCACACATTGTTTGTATGGAACGTTTCACGAGAGAAGCAACTACACAGCAAAATCTGTAGTATCCGCAAAGCAAAATCAGTTTCCCAGAAAGAATATTTTTGAAGAACCTAAAGTTCACAGTCACGTATTGAAGCTATGGTGTTTATTTAAACAGGTGATTCACAGTCATGTATTGGAGCTATGGTGTTTCTTTAAACAGGTGATGTCTTAAATTTGGAAAGGAACCGCCGTAATAGGTATAGGCAATATTAGTTTGATTTAAGAAATTTGATTATACTACCACTTCAGATTTGTATTAAGCAAAGAACTGAAAACACTCACTCGACATTTAAAGTAGATTAAGCCCAAAACTTGTATAAAATTGTACTAACCGCTCTAGTCTGCAGAAAAGCACATGATTTCTTAGATAATGGTATACTCACTGTATAAAGACGGTTCAGATATATTTAGCAGAACCCGAGTACTTGAGATTTCAACAGATTCCTGATGCCTACAACACAATGAATTTCACAAAACTGTTCACAATGCCAAGACACATGCCACTCACTTGTACATCTTCTTCTCCAGATACTGGTACATAGATGCAGACTGCGGCACCTCCACTGAGGTCATGGCGTACACATGCAGGCAGAAGATCTTGGAGCCAGTGAAACCAACCACAAACCCCTGGCAGAATGCGATAATATAACCATATGGTTAGGAATGAGAACAATTAATCAAACATCCTCTATGTTGAAGAGTTTAAATTGGCAATAAACACATATTCCATCCAAGAAGTGAACTTTTGATTTAAACCACTTCCTACTACACACCTGCTCTCAACTTGTTCCTTCTTCAGAGGAGAAGCGATTTGTGGGTTTGTAAGGAACTGACACGTATTTCTTGAGATCACATTCGCCTCATTAATTGCGACAGCACGACAAGACAACTTGTAGAGTCTGGTTTCAAGCAAAAACTAACCGTAAGTTCTGTCAAAGCCCTGATATCATCTACAGGGGAACCATTAATGACCAAGTTTATAACAGGAAGTGGTCTAAATTTAAAACTTGTTTTTTGTGAACAAGGAAGACTCATCTTCAGTTTGATAGTTAAGAGTATCATTGCATACATTAGTTTGAAAAACAGTTATACCATTGATAGACTTCCACGCCCAATGCTAATTCCAAACATGGACTATGAATTGAGTATCTATAGCTGTTGGGCACTTATCAAGCCAAGCCGTCACAAGCAACATACGTGACACATCTCTAAATAGTTAGTTATCAAGGTTCCCAGTGTGCTGTTTGCAAACAAATCGCATCTCAGACCTACATTAATGTTTGACCACTTACCAAACGAACTGCTATGAACAACAAAGTGTTAAGTATCACCATCAACCAATAATTTTCATCACTTGCAAGTCCCACCCTGCAGCTTCACACAAGGTTTTGCAAGCCCCCACTCCTACTTCACACAAGATTGTACAAGTCCCTCCCTCCAGCTTCACAAAAGGTTGTACAAGTCCCTCCCGCCAGTGTCACACAAGGTTGTGCAAGTCCCCCCTCCATCTTCACACAAGGTTGTGCAAGCCTCCACTCCTACTTCACACAAGATTGTAAAGTCAAGTCCCTCCCTCCAGTTTCATACAAGGTTGTACAAGTCCCTCTCTCCAGCATCACACAAAGCTGTGCAAGCCCCCACTCCAACTTCACACAAGGTAGTCACCTGTAATTTCTGTTGGTGCACTGGGAAGTTGCCAGCCTTGATATTGAGCATGCCCCCTCCAGAGAAGCACAGCATGTCTTCATAGTGGGTGTTCCAAGCAACACTGTTGGCGTTGGGCTCCTATCAAGATACAAAGGCAGTGAAATGCAACACTGTTTCTTTATTAAGTTCCAATAAGAGAACACTAACCATCTTTCAATGTGTAGCAAATGACAAATAGTAATATATACAAGACCATCAACCTCATGAGACTGACCACTTTTGCAGTACAAAACTGAGGCATTCACCATACTTTGAAGACCCATGATGTGTCATCTTTAAAAGTAACTGTTTTAGCTCACGTTATAGGATGGAACTATTTGTGTCTATTCTCTAATGTTCCTAATGATACAAGGTAACACTGCGGATCAAAGGCACTTACACCACTGCTTCAACAGGAAGACTCACACCCGCAAACTTGATTTGTTGAAGTCTGAAATGTGAAGCTGCTATAAAGTTCTAATTTTCAAAGAGCTCTTTCTTTATTACCTGGAACAGCAGTTCCTGTGTGTTGACATCGTACACGAGGCATGTGTTATGTTCATCAACTACTGACAGCTTGTTGCGACTTGCGCTCATGTCTAAGCAGCGGACGGATGTGTTCTGCTTGAGGATGGAGATGGGGAAAGGGTTGTCACAGAAGATCTTCATAATCTGGAACAGTTGTATACGGTGATGTAATTAGCTGCACACACACAAAGCACACACCAACAGTTCAACAATACAAATCATGAGGACAATTTGTGGACTATTAGCTGAATTAACAATATTGAACAGGGCCTAGTCTACCAGCCTACCTGTGAGTGTCCAGTCCATTCACTCACAAGTGACTGGCATTATTGAAAAGCGCCTGGTCTACCAGCCTACCTGTGAGTGTCCTGTCCATTCACTCACAAGTCACTGGCATTATTGAACAGGGCCTGGTCTACCAGCCTACCTGTCCATTCTTGAGACCCACTAATAGTCCCTCACGGCCGGGGGGTCCTCCTATAACTTTGATGTAGCGGATCTGAGACTCCATCACCCACTCTTTCTCCTTGGTCCCTTGGAAGGACAGGCACTGAAGACGACGCTCCTGATTAAGAAACAAAAGCCATTAAAATACTGCAGTTAACTGTTTTGAGAATCATATTAACATATTGCAGTTGACTGTTTTGTGAACCATATTATTCTGGAAAGCCACCAGTAACTCCTAATAACAACCATTTCTAACCAAACTCTTTATAATATTGTAACAAGTGCAAAAAAGCAAGATCTGATGGCGACAACCTATACTGTCGCTTGACAATAAGAGCCAAGAAGACAAAACATAATTTACATTTGCGAGGCTGACTTTTTGTTGAGTTAGACTATTCCAGGCAGACACTGCCTGGTTGATCTCAACACTCGTACCTCCTCATCAGACCAAGCAACAGTCACTGAGTCATTCTCTAATAACAGTGGATGTGCTGTGGCCACACATACATGCTATAACACAATAATCTGTTTCTATACTTTTCAACTTTGTACCATTATCAGTGGGTATTGAATTTGCAGAATCAATATCAACACAACACTTATTTTCATTCATCCTAAGTTCTGTCAAATGTCTGGTAGGTAAACGCAGAACCAGACAAAAGTGTTTAGACAAAATGACCCACAATTCCCTGTCATGATGACGGGGCGGCAGCCAAATTAATACTAAGTTAGTATGGTGTCTAAGCCATTCTGTAATTACAATAATTTTGCTGCTTTAATACTTAATAAAATAATTTTTGCTGTAAACAGAATTAGCCATAATGACGGGAAGACAGTATTTTGTCTGATTACTCTAGTATCGTAGTCTCAAGCACGTTTGCATAATTCCATTCATTTGTATTCAAACTTAAGAGCCAGTAGAGCACTAACCTGACACAGCACAATGTGTTGGGCACAGACAACTAACAAGTTACAGTCAAACTTCTTGTTGATCTTGTCCTTGACACGATAGTGCATGTCCGCAGCGTCATCAGAGTACAGCTCGTACACAACGATCTTGTCTGGTAATTGGACCTGGAATTCGACCAATCAGCCAATAGATCACTGTAGTACATACACACAACCTGAATGTTAAACAGAGGTAACAACTAATGACAGTTTGAACTGTTATGTACATCAAAGTAAATGGCTCTCTCCTCCTCCCCAACACCCCCCCCTTCCCACCCTTCCGGCATCCGTCACTAAAAGCGATACAAGAGGGCGTTTGCGTAGCTCAACCCACAGAAATACACAATGACTCCCACCAATCAATCACACATGATGCACAGGTTGACTTCTAGTACAACTTGGGACTACCTAAACAAGTGAAAGCAATTCAAGGAACTAGCTATAGAGGCAGGCAAACTTATACCAAACATGTTATTGGTCATATTTTTTCTAAATTTAGTCTGAAAGCATAGTCTAATAGAAACATGTTTGTCAATAGCTCTACTGTTCCTTCAGGCTCACTTCACACTGTTTAGATGGCTAAAAATGAAAATCAAATAAGGCTTCCTACTTTTGTAAAATTGATCTCATAAGATCCCTGACCGTGACCAACTCAAATCACAAACAATGCGTTCATGCACCACTTTTCAAATTTGCTTAGCCAACCCTGATAAACCTTTGAAGTGTTTTCTTCTGTCGCTGATGTTTGTAGCGAAAGTGAGATTCCATTTTCAATGTTAGTCAACTTAACAAGTCATAATGTAGCTTTAACACCATACCACTTCAGGTTAGACTGAATGAAATTTTCTTATGATGGTCAACTTAACAAGTCATAATGTAGCTTTAACACCATACCACTTCAGGTTAGACTGAACGAAATTTTCTTATGATGGTCAACTTACAGCAAGTCTGTGTCTGTAGATGGCAATCTTTTTCACAAGGTCCCTACATTTGATTCTCACTGCAGAACAAAAATTTTGTTTAGACTTACAGGCATGCAAACATGGTGTTACTGATGCTAGCTAGACCCATATAACTGTATCGAAGCACTGATGGACAGTTAGGATGTTTCATTAGATGGTGTACACTGAAAACGTGTGATAGACAATGAACTTCTACACCGATATTTAGCACAATCTTGTAATTTACTTTCATTGGGAAATGAGTGACATACACCTTTCAACAAACTGTTATCTACTTCAATGAGCCAGAAGAAAAATGAAAAAAGTAAGTTTGACATTTGCACAACCCGAACAAAACTGTAACTGTCATTAAGCTCACAAAACTTGAATGCATTTTACTCTCATTTGAAGTGGACTGGCAGACATAACCGAAACGCCATTCTTCAAGGCGACGTCTCTCGGCGCGAAACTTTTCAATGGTTTCATCTTGAAAATTCATAAACAGTTTTTGAGGTAAACTGCTAGGCTTAGTTTATGTTAACACAACTGTGTTACTTACATCACAATCTTAATATACTAATTTGCATGATATCTTTACCGCACAGGTAAAGACATGAGAACTACACACCTTTTTGCTCAGTGATGAGGTGCTGGATGATGACATCAGTCATGTTGTCTCTGAAGGCGTAGCGGTCCTTGTACAAGCCATGCACAGTGCTGAAGATGATCTGGTAATAGGCGATGGTCCCGTCTTGACAGCCCACAGCCTGCGTACATAAAGAATGCAACTTATAAGACATTGTACAGTGGCGCATTGATTTCTTTTCAGAGTAAAATGCCAGTGAGCAATACAAAAAAAAATTAAATCAACAACAATCATCTATAGGTGACCCAGATTTTGAGAACCAGTTTGATGCCCGCTACTCAGTGGAGAAAACTGGTTCTCAAAATGCGGGACCACTGTAAGTGACTATTACTGCTAAATCTGTCAAAGACGCGAAACTTATTGGACTGTGTAGCTGTAACCTAACCTGGCATTCAGTCAGAGAGCCAGCTTATTCCAACACCTGTTAACTGTGCCTAAATATGGTGATCTCCTTGATGTTAATTGATCGAGTTCACTCCGAAATGGTAATGCACTCACTGTCAGATTTCAGACCTAAACAGATGACTTGTTACCATGGTACGGAGAATGCGTAGAGCAATTTTACAGCTTTAACTGCTCTGAATATTGGAGCTTTTTGGCATGAAATAGACAAAAAACAGTCAGATATTTCCAGGCTTTGAAGAATAAGCCACATACCTGCTGAAGGTATATTATTGTGAAGTTTGGTGACTTTCCAATAAAAGAAAGCCAAAGTTTTTTCAACAATACACCGCAAAAAAGGAAAGGGCAGATGATTCTATTCAAAGGTAGCGTATTAAGTACCTTATAATGAGGCCTAGAAACAAAGACAAATTCCCCAACTAACAGTATTGAATGTGTAAACGTATCATGTAAATTACTTAATGTAGCTAACTTAATCAATGTTCTAAATAAATATACAAAAACACTTTTAAACATGGCAACTTACTACTTATAACAGGTTTCAACTTGCACCTTACCCAGGTTAGACAGGATTTTTGGGCTTGGAAAGCACTGACAAAGTGTTATTGCTGAACTATGACCTTCACTGTCATTCCATAAACCAACAGCAATGGGGCAAACAGAAATGGACTGTCTCTGTCACTAGAACTATACCATGGACTCACTACATAGTAGGCATATTGTTGGACTCTACAACACCATATTCACAAAGAGACTGTCTCTGTTGGTGCTAACACTAGAACCATACCATGTACTCACCACATAGTTGGCATCCTGTCGTACTCTACAACACCAGATCCATGAGTTCTGCTGCCCAATCACACCAAGCTTAACACCCTCCTTAGTATGAAGGCTGCACGCTTTGTCTGATCCACCAATCACAATATACTCCCCACGTGAAAACCAACTGATGCAGTTTGGATCATAGTTAAGAGCACGATCCTTGCCAATCTGCATAAGAAGAAGTCTTGATGTGAGTTGACAAAGCCAATTGGCAAAATGTTTTTGTTATGAACATGACTTAGCAATTCAGTGTAGAGTTTAAATATTTCGCCAATTGATAGCTTTGCTTGAATCTGACGAGCCTCAAAATGATAGACACAACTCAATATCTGAATGACAAAATTTATTCTAAAAATGAAACCTTAGGGTAACCTATCTTACGTTTCTTATGGATGAACTAGCTGAAATCCATTATAAATATCATTTTGACATATTAGTTAACTTTTTATAATTTTCAACTACATCTGTCTTTCATGACTCAAGAGAAGGCCATAAACCAAGTACTCAATTGTTTTACTTGCTAAAATCAATAGTTACAATTATAACATTTCATGACATGATGGCTATTTCACGAGGAACACTTTGTCCATTTGGTGATACATGCCTGTTTACCGGACAGCTGATAGAACGTTAACCTTTGACCCCAGTCAGCAACAGCAAGAACGTCATAAGCCTCATCCCTTAAAAAGTACAGAATAGAAAAATATAGTAGAGAAAACCAAGAACAAAACACTCGAACTTCTCTTTATTTAAACCCAGTTTAATTCAAAGTTGAGTCAAAGTTTGAAAAATAAATACAGGTGGTGGCTGTTGAGAATAAAAAAACACAAAAGTCAAATTCCACCTTAAGTTAATGGAGAGCTGTTTACTTTTACCGGATGGCGTTAAGAATGCAAGATGGACGGACAGTTCTGTAGCCTTGGTAATAAAGCACACCAGTTAGCATCACAATCAATGACAGTCTTATAACACATACTTTGATGGGTTCCACACCAGTTAACATCACAATCAATGACAGTCATTTAACACATACTTTGATGGGTTCCACACCAGTTAACATCACAATCAATGACAGTCTTATAACACATACTTTGATGGGTTCCACATCAGTTTACATCACAATCAATGACAGTCATTTAACACATACTTTGATGGGTTCCACACCAGTTAACATCACAATCAATGACAGTCATTTAACACATACTTTGATGGGTTCCACACCAGTTTACATCACAATCAATGACAGTCTTATAACACATACTTTGATGGGTTCCACTCAATGGACCAGACAGGTGCTCCCCCAGGACGATCGATTTTCACTTTTTCTTCTCCGGACTGAAAAAATGAATTCACAGGGTGAAGTTAGTAACTGGTGGTATATATCAATTAACCTGGAAAATTTTCTTTTTCAATTTCATTAAAAAGTCATCTCATATCAAGCTTTGTTTAGTGTTGACTTAAATGGGTATCGAGATATGCTTAGTAGATATGTTTGCATATGACCAGCAAAACATTATTATGGCAGATTCAAAGTTCACAGTACATGGGTTCAAAGTTCACAGTACAAGGGGGAAGTTCACGGTGAACCTGTGGATTGTGTGCATGAACCTTTTAAGTCATTCCTGATGCCCCACTTCTTGTTCTCAGAAAATCATTTCTTCATTTTGACAATCTCTACAAGCTACTTGAAGGTGACGCACACTTGATGCAGTCCTTGAAGATCTAGTTGCATCAGCTTTTCAGCTAAATGTGAACTCTGAATGGCCATACATAACTAAGAATTAAATACATTTGTAATGTCAATGTACAATATACACGTCTGTGAAAACTAAAGAAAAAAGATGACACAATTACACTAATACTATGCCTAGCGACTACAAGAAGATTCATTATTGCTTTACGGCATGTGTCCGGGGAAATTAGCAAATACTTAAAAGTGTTACCTTGTTGCGTATACTGATGAGTCCACTATAGAGGGCCAGAGCCAGGTATTGTCCATCATTGGTCCAGCTACAGCTGGTCACTCGGCTGCTCACTTTGTGTTTAGATACAGACTTCTGCTCTGGAGACCACAACCCTGCAGCAGTAAATGTGAATGTTAAGAGAGCCAACAGATTATGAATTTGTTGAATAAATACTATCCGTTTCCCTAACGATATTTACAGAGAAAATGGGGTCACGACACAGAAAATTACTTGGAGCTTGGAGAAAATGTGAAAATGAGCTTAAGGTAATTTCCAATAGCGCAACCAAAATGCTTTTGCAGTCCAGTGCTGAGAATCTCTTCTGGAAAATCTGTGATAACTCTTGGAAACACAAATTTTGGCACAAAACACCATGTGTGAGCAAATACACTACGAGAAAAATTCCTCGCGAGAGGCGAGAGTACCCACAATGGGGGCTCCACACTATCCACCAGAAATCCCGACAACTGCTCACAAAAAGTTCACAGGGTCCTTCTTAACTTTCATGCAAAACCGAGCCTCTGAATGTTATGCTGTATTAATCTGTATCAAGAGTCACCATAGATTTCACTCGCTTTAAACACAGTTACAATGACCTCCATCATGATTGTTTGGAATACTCCACTTACCAAAGTCTCCACAGGCACAGCTTGCTAGTGAGTGTGAGACAGGATTGTAAGCTAAGCACTGGATAGCATCATTGTGGCTGTAATAAATGCGCAAGATAGAACAACACTTAATTACATGAATATTAGCATCTCTATGCACATTATGCGGTCTCATACAATACAATTACAAAAGTAATCGCACAAAATATACTTTTCCCCCTTGTGACGGCTAACAGCAAACATTACTGGTAATAATTATTAGGTAGGATTACAAAATTATAATTACAGAATGCCTCACTAGTAGGCACTGGGCTAACTTTGTGTAAATTATCTCTCATTTCTGGTCACGAGACAAAACTACTCTGATGACGAATTTGGCTTTGCGCAGCCGTCATGGCGGGTAATACTGGGTCATTGTGTCTGAACACTTTTGGCTTGCGCTGTACCATGGATTGCAGTATCCCACCAGAACAGAACAAAATCCTCACTGGTATTTCAGCACCTCGTGTCTATTTCACTTTGTCATTATCGTGTACAATATGCCACTCATATATAACCGAGGCAGTCACTTACAGGCGGCTACTAGTGGTTATTCAGTAAGTCTCCGACACCCCATCCCCATTCTATGTCCACTTAGCTTCCCCTTCAGGTATCAGGGCTTGGAATGACCAATGACANTATTAGGTAGGATTACAAAATTATAATTACAGAATGCCTCACTAGTAGGCACTGGGCTAACTTTGTGTAAATTATCTCTCATTTCTGGTCACGAGACAAAACTACTCTGATGACGAATTTGGCTTTGCGCAGCCGTCATGGCGGGTAATACTGGGTCATTGTGACTGAACACTTTTGGCTTGCGCTGTACCATGGATTGCAGTATCCCACCAGAACAGAACAAAATCCTCACTGGTATTTCAGCACCTCGTGTCTATTTCACTTTGTCATTATCGTGTACAATATGCCACCCATATATAACCGAGGCAGTCACTTACAGGCGGCTACTAGTGGTTATTCAGTAAGTCTCGGACACCCCATCCCCATTCTATGTCCACTTAGCTTCCCCTTCAGGTATCAGGGCTTGGAATGACCAATGACAAAAAACGGGGAAACTTTGAAACTTTTACGGCCCAAATCATGCCCGATATGAAATGGTCAATAATGTGAACCTTCCTTCCCCCGACGAGGACTAAAAATAAAAACGTTACCACCATCAGTAGCACGCGTCTGCGTCCTTTTAGCTCGCCCCTCCACTCCCAACCCACACATTTTTGGCTGCAGAGTGGTAGTATTTGTCGCCGCGCTTAACAATAACATGAGACGCCATTGAAAATCCCACCACGCTGTCCCAGATGCCCCGGCAATGTTGACAATTTACGTTCCTCCGAAACATAAAGAGCAACTTCCGCTTTTCGAGGTGAACGTCGTCAGCAACGCCGAGGTAAGAAAGGAATTTGCCGCGGAAATTTCATATCAAATCCGATTTTTTTACGCGGAAATATTATAAAAAAAGCGGAAAGCACATTTGAAAAAAGCGGAAATCCGCGTTTCCGCGGAAAATTCCAAGCCCTGAGGTATATACAACAATACGTACAGCACAGCTCGATATCCCGAAGTAACAACTGCCACCACTCTTACGTGTATTTCAGTATCCCCTCTAGCTTGCTAGTCCAGATTATGACACTCTTGTCTGCAGAGCCAGAGGCGAATCTCTTGCCATCTTTAGCGTATGCCACGCAGTACACTGTGTCTTTGTGGCCCTTGAGGGGCTGAATCAGTGTGCCGTCACTGGTGTCGTATACTAGCACTCTGTTGCCTGCAGCAACAATTAGTTGGGAGCCATCCGGTTTGAAACACAAGTCCCATATACTGAAAGACAGAAAAGCAAACAATCACATACATGTAACAGCTGCTTTTATAATTTCTTGAGTGAATGCATTTAATGATCAGATCATTTTGAATAGCAATTCAGTTCATTCTCTAATAGTCGAGTACCGTATTCGTCCTAATAAGCGTCCATGCCCCTATAAGCACCCCCACGCATTTTCAGACCTCGCTAAAATAAGCGTCCAGCCCATGAACATGACGTATACATGCGAAAAATGCCTTACCTACAGTTCTAAAATTCTACAGTAACGCCTTCAATTTATGAAACAATAATATCCGATGGTCCTGAAAAAAATCATTGTGCACGGAATTTCTAGACCACGAGCCTCGCCGCTATGTCGGTATTTAGCTATGACTATACACTTCAAACTTCTGTAGTGCTTCAAAAAGAACGCAAAAGTTTTGCTGATCTTGTGAGGAACGTCCCAACTATGGTCAGGCCTTTCAGAAAAGACACAGAGTACTTGTCAATGGGATTGTATTGTATCTTTCCCGTAAAGATCTTTTCCCTCAACAAGAATCCAGATTTCTTTGTACATGTGATAACCGCTAATCGAAGACTAGTGAAAAAATTTGACCAGTGTTAAAAGCACGTGACCAGGAAGCGCGCCCTACATACATGTAGGCTATCTACTCACTGGCAAATGAACTCTAATGACACGCACGTGCTTGCAACATGTTATTATTTCAAATGAACTTTTATCATCAAAATGAACATGTCATGGAAAAACCAAGAATTCATTTTCAGGTTCCCCAAGGGATTTATAAGATCAATTAACAACCAATCTTGGGTACACTCAAACTGATTTCACTGAACCCAATTGTGCTCACTTGGCACACACACACACACACATGCTGACGAACTTCAAAACAAATGTCACATGACAACATCATGTGTGTGTTCGTTCAGATTTTTCTTGTGTTGCGGGGTGCAATCTAGCACAGATTTGGACTTAATCTGCGGTTAATTCTGATTCCACAGGACCTTAAAAATCTTAGGGATGCTACTTGAAAAACTTAAGGATTTCAGGTAATTTGTTGAGTCGAAACTACTTTTATTCAAGAATTCAAGTTGCCCTATCGACGATTGCGAGATAGCGATGCATCAGTTGGCGAGTTTTCTGAAAAAGGATCGTAATTTAACAACAAAGTTTGATAGCAATGCGCCACAATTTTGTGGAAAGTCATAGGTTACAGATATGTCACAGAGGGTAAATCTGATGAATCCTAGCTTCCGATTTCACCCGTTTTGGAGATCGGGTTTCAACTGCCTTAGGCTATAATAAGCGCCCTCCTCCCGAACGAATTTTCTTAGCGCCCTGGGCGAGGTGTTTTCGATTTAAAATTGATTTTGAAAACCAGCTGTAACTCCCATTGAATAATGCCAGTGGAAGTCAAGTAACTAGTTTTCAAATCACTTTTAATGTGGGATCCACCTATCAGACTAATAAGTTCATTCAGACATTCAATCACAATGCCATGACATTGTCGAATGGGAATCAATGAGATACGTTGATATTAGGCAACACGTAGCCCTTCTGTTGGCAGGTTGGGGTTTACAGTACTTCCCATAGCTTTCTGTACTAATGTCGTCCTACATGTATTTCAAATGGGCAGTAGGCGAAATCCACTCACCGATTATTAAAGAGTTTTCACCTTGTCAAAAGCACATTCTACACTTAAAAACTATCACTTAAAAAAAGCGCTCATTTTCTTCAGTGATCGTTTCTGCTTCGACACATATCTTCAATGAAGCATGCTATGAGAATTAAGGTGACTATGGCAAAGAATTTTTAATCTTTTTCACCACGCACGCCATAACCACAAAATATTTCAATTGAGTCCCGCGAGTTAAGGCAAAGGCTAATGCCAGATTGAGCAAATTGTGTGACCTGGCGCGTGACACTTGCAAAATAGCTGGCACACAGGAGATATTAGGTGAAATTTGTAAAAGATTTGAACCCATGGACTTTTTGTTCGTCAACAGGCATGAATTCACATAACTTCCTTAAAATGGCACCCACTGAGAGAAACTCTAGTGAACCGCGACAGATTTTCATGGATATGTTCAAATTGTGTTGTCTAAATTCTATCCAAAGTCATGGCATGTGTTAATTATAACTCAATGAAGACATATAGATGTTTCATTCAATTTTGTTTTTAACACCACGCGTGGCAGGTGGTATGACGTCATATCCTCTGGTGTGCGCAGTGTAAAAATGGCAAGTTCATGCCGTGAATAATACGCTTACACGAAAGTCACGCATTGCTAAAGAGATGCGTGAGTTTTCACCGCTCGTCCTTCTAAGCAGCTTTTACCGGGATCAAAGAGAGCGCGGCGCCAGAGTCGGACTCAGTTGCGATGACCGCATTGTCCAGTGCGAGCAAGACCCAACTAAGTGTAATTACCCGACCACAAACTGTAGTAAACACCTCTGCTTGTACATACTGGCAAATTTCCAAAATGCATTAACCAACAGTTTTCATTAAAAACAAATACCGCAACTGTATTCAGATGAAAAAACAACCAAGTTTGGTTATCGATTTTTAAAAATTGATGAACTATTAAGCGAAAAACTGCAAACATTGGGTAAGATAAACGACTGTGCTTATTGATACTCGGTGATTTACAAAGTTAACGCTGATCATAGTAACAATATCACCTAGATTATTCTTTTAATATACAACTAAGCTATATTGAAACGTCTATAAACAACACACCGGGACTAAATTAGATGTCAATTACTTGTAAAACATATGACCCAGTGCATGCCGAACTGCAGTAAATGTTCGGGTTAATGCCCATGTTCACTCAACCGCCCATCCCCAACATTAGGTGGATTAAGCGCCCACTGCTCGGTTAACCGCCCCTCTGTGATTTTTGAAGACTTCCAGTTAAGCGCCCACCTCTTGGATAAGCGCCCATCCCAGACTTTTTAAAATTGAAGATTTGGTGCCCAAAGCTAATGAAACGCACGATTCCCCTACTTTTAGACACAGAACCTTTGTCGGGATCATTCGCTGTTATGAAATTTTTACCATCATCACAATATTTGCACTTTTGTACACATTTTATGATTTGAGTTCTAACTAGGAACCAGTACTGGATCCTAGGTTCTAATAAAGATTGAACTTGAACTAATGGCACGCGTAGTTTTGTTTTCTGTGACATGTTTGGTGTAGCTGTAATTTGGAAAAGTCAGGGATGGCTTCACAATTAACTGACTTCTAAGTTGTTTTGATACTTCGTTTAAACACAAAATAAAAAATAGCAACCCTAAGTAGTAAGACAAAAAAAAACAAGTGGACAGGAGTATTAATTGAAAACAGGTATGAAACATATTTAAAATCAACACAACGCAAATTAACTTTTTAGTCTTTCTGTAATATTTAAAATGTACCAAGTTAAAACTGCTCTCCACATTGCAGGCTTTAACTCTGTGCAAATGCCAGAGAAAACCAATTTAGGTGTAATAATGACAACCATTGTTAAGAATGTAGTGCTAGCTATTACCTTTCCACTTTATTAGCTCAGATCTACATCAATGCAAAGGGCGTACTGAATAAGCATCAAAAAAGTTGGCTGGGGGTTAGGGAATCAGAGGGGTTACCAGTGTAAGCGAGAAATTCTCCACATGTACCCATTTTGGGAACTGAACGAGGGACTGCTTGAAGAAAAAGTTTGATATCGGGAGTATTTCTTCGAGTTGGAAGGAATTAAATACATCAACGGCCTCCTACGGTGTCCTTCTCTGCGCAAAAGTTATTTATAACAACGTGACTTTCATGTTTTAGTCAGTGTGAGGCATAATTCGCCAAAAAGCTTCCGCAAGTTCCGGCGTACGAAGCTCCTCTACTGGGCTAGGCAACTACATTGCCCTGGATGCCACAACCATACAGGGGCAATAGTACATCCCACAAAAAGTAATGCATTTCAAAATACAGGAAATAAAATCAAATGAAACTTGCATATATGCACATGGTGTTATAAACAACTCGTACTATAAGTCTGGAAACCATTCAGTCAAGATGAAAATCTGTCGCGGTTTGCTTGAGTTTCTCTTACCGGGTGCCATTTTGAGGAAGTTATGTGAAATCACACATGTTGACGAATAAAAAGTCCAAGAGACACAAATCTTACAAATTTCACCTGATGCTTTCTCATGGTATTTTTCCAAGTTTCACGCGCTAGCGTCATACGCTTCGATCAGTCTCGCGCTAGCCTTTGCCTAACTCCCGTGACTCACGTTGACATACTTTGTGGGTATCGCACGCGTGGTGAAAAAGAGTGGAGTTGGAATTCTTCGCAAAACTCACCTTAATTCTCACAACTAAGCTTCATCGAAGATATGTATAGAAGTAGAAAGGACCAATGAAGAAAGTAAGCGCTTTTTTAAGTAATAGTTTTAAGTGCACATGGAATGTATTTTTGACGACGTGAAAACTCGAAAGCGGTGGCTGGATTTGGCCTACCGCCCGTTTAAAATACATGGAACGAAATGCGTAAAGAAAGCGATGGGAAGTATTATAGCCCTAACTGGCCAACTGAGGTGCTATGTGTTGCCTACTACTGAGAGTACTGGGCCAGCTAGAGTAGATGAGTAGAGACGGTGATCACTGTCTAGCGGCATTCACACATGTACATACGCATCACACAAGACAAAGTTNACCACAGTGCAGAGCTCAACATCAAAGCTTCAAATCGAGTTTATGTCAATAAAAACAGGCTGTTGCAATTTTCATTACTTCGTTGGCCTTTTTCTGCATGTTTCTCAGTTTTTACAAAAGGGGGCAGCATATGACGAACTTAGGTTTCAGAATAAAATGGCTGCCGAAGGCAGTGCACATTTGAAATAACTCGGCACAAATTAAAGAAAACTGTGAGAGTTAAATCGAATCCTATTCAGATCATAACTTTGAAGTGGAATAATTCGGTGAGTACAACAGCAAGTCGGTTTTATGCTTAGGCGGACGAACATTGGGCTCCCCAGTATACTGGGCCAGCTAGAGTAGATGAGTAGAGACGGTGATCACTGTCTAGCGGCATTCACACATGTACATACGCATCACACAAGACAAAGTTAGTAATTTAACAACATTATATGTTACTCTGGTCATGCATATTCACACATTCAACAATTTCACTAAAACTGACAGTCGTTGCTAAGCACGCTCGTACTATCTGCAGGGAATTTCCTGTCAAATATTTTCCGGTGCATTTTGCAGACGATGTAATGAAGCGTCCATTTGAATTAATACAATGAGACATGCACAGATATTTTTATTTTATAAAACTATTCTTGAAGTTTCCATTTACTTATTTCAACAAACAATTAGTTTACCATTGTTCAACTTTGTCTCTGTCGTGTACTTTATCAACCCAAGTAGGCACCGCTCTCATTTTGAAACAGGAATTCTTCACTTCTCGCAATCTCTCGATTAGTTACTGAGAGGTGAATATGATTTTACTTTTTCTGAAAATTAACCTTTTGTCTGCAGATTATCTGCGAAAAATTGGCTTAAAGCGTATTAACGGTTACAATTGTTCCCATGTTACATTGCTTTTGTAAAAAATAGTAAAAATTTGAACCAGAAGTGACGTCACGAAGTGCAGGTCACCTAAATAAAAACCCATTTGTCTCGGACAATGCAAGGTGCGATTTCCTCCGAATTTTACCACTTCAGTTATTAAAACAAGGGTGTTTCTGAGGTAAAAATTGGTATGTTGTTAATTATTTGACACTGTTCTGTAATATGTTTCCATTGATTATTTGGTTGTGTTTCCTAGTTGCCCGAAATTGCTGCCATTTGGACGGCAATTCCTTGAAATTCGTCTCGTCTTCACCGAGCTCCGACTCGGGTTCAGCTTCAGTTTTCATTTCTGTACTTCTGGTTCCATATGTGCAGGCACATGATACGGTCTATCCCTCGTTTCCCGTGACACAAAAGTTTATACTTAAGTAAAAATGGTCTGTAGATAAGTTAAACCGTGTTGGAGTTTCTCCTCACTGATTCCAACTCAAATGTACCCAACAAGATTTGATGAAATAGAATTAGGCAACACTAGCCCCTCGGTTGGCCGATTAGGGACTACAATACTTCCAATCGCTTTCTGTATGAATTTCGTCCTGTATATTTTAAACGGGTGGCAGGCCAAATCTGTTCACTTAATGTGAGTTTTCACCTCGTCAAAAATACATTCTACATTTAAAAAATATGACTTAAAAAACACTTACTTTCTTCAGTGGTCGTTTCTATTTCTGCACATGTCTTCGATGAAGTATAACTATGACAATTAAGGTAAATTTGGCGAAGAATTCCTACTCCACTTTTAGGACATCGTTAACTTTTTCACCACGCACGTGATAACCAGAAAGTATTTCAATTGATTCACGTGAGTTAGGCAAAGGCTGGCTTGAGACTGTACGAAGTGTGTGACGCTGGTGCGTGACACTTGCAAAATAGCATTGGAAGGTATCAGGTGAAATTTGTAAGATCTGTGTGCCTTGGACTTTTTATATGTCAACATGCGTGTTTTCACTTAACTTCCTCAAAACGGCACCCGGTGACAGAAACTCAAGCCATCCGCGACAGATTTTCAACAATTTGTTCAAATTATCTTGACTGAATCGTCTCCAGACTTATGGTATGTGTTAATTATAACTAAATGTGCATATATGCTTGTTCGATTTGATTTTATTTGTTGTATTTTGAAATTCGTAACTTCTTGTGGGTATATACTATCGCCCCTGTATGCCTGTGGCATCCAGTTGATCCAGGGTGATGTTATGCCTAAAATAGAACCTGCCCTGCCTTGGCCTGCTTGTTGGCGTAAGTTTTGGTCACTAATTTTGAGAACCAGCCAATCGCTGTGTAAGGCATTTTATTCAGTGGATGAAAATGGTCTCAAAATTAGGGACCATATCAAAAGGGACCAGGGCTGAAATTTTTGTGAATTAGCTAGTTGCCTGCCTTTTGCGGCAAGGCTTGTGGTCCTCTAAACAGATCCCCCTCTGCGCTGTATCCTCTCAACATGGGTGGCAGACTGGTGACCTCCCATGTACCATCTGTATATTGTACTTGACCTGAAGCATATTCATTGTAATTTCATTGACGGAATCCTGTACTGTTCTTCCAGTCACCTCCCATCATCAGCTTTATCTTAGCCTTACAAAACAAACATTTTGTGCTCTTAGCGACTGTCGCCCATGTGATTTACAAGTGATTCTGACCTAGAGGGAATTTATGATTCTAACTTTGCCTGCAATGGTCAATTTAGGGGAATTTTTCGGCCTGATGAGGGGGAATTTTCGCGTGATTTTGAAATATTACTCCAAAGTCGAGACATTGAGTGCCTTAAAGCATAATTTCTAGAAAATCTTGCATTGTTCAGGATGGATTAGAATGTATCGCCACGTTGTAATCGTCATGGGTAACTTGTCAACAGATAGTTATCAGCTGTTGATAAATTTTGAGTGAAAATATACTAAAAACATCAAAAAAGCCAAAATTCGGACTTACTTTCCAATAAAATTTTGTCCTTTTTGATGTTCATTAATCCTTCACACTTGCAATTTAGTTTAATCCAACCCACAATAACACCAGTTCAATTTATGTGGCCACATGTTAAAAACGTCTATTGACAGTCGTCTTTTCTTACGGCGATGTCACAACTTATTTTGGTGAGCGGAGCTGCATGATTGTAGGTTGATGACAGGGCACTGTAAGAGAGACAATCTCAGTTTCGCTGGTGTATTTGTGCCTAATCACAACTAAGTGTTTCCTTAGTCATTGTTTTCTTTATTTTATCAAGTAAAAGGTAAATTGGTTTCAAGCCTCCCTGCATCTACAACTGGGTTCTTGCGGCATATCTTTAACCCCTAGTGGAAATCTGCATACAAGGTCATTTTGTTGAAGCCAGTCATCCATGACTGGTGAAAGTGGCACTGGTGAATGATATACCTTGCTGTGTTCAGATAACCCTTTTCATAATTGATATTGATCAGTCTGATGAACATTTTTGGAAATTCAATGAAAATAGGTATTAGGTTTTGCCAAATGTTAGCTAAAATTGTCCTTATAAACTGATATAGGTATTAATCATGCCTCATATTTAGGGATGAATTTACTGAAAGTGCAACTGCATAGTCCGCTTCTTTACACTTTTCATTAAAAACCTCGCCTCTAGGTGTCCCCCTTGGTGTTGATGATGTCTGCATAATGCCTCACTGGTGACAGCAAAATGCAAACTTCAAAGTTGAATATTTTAGAAAGAAGCACCATATGATAAAGTTGATACCATTGAACTGTTTCTTAATGTCTCCTGTCACAAATTTTCGTTGTTCCCCTGACCAGTGACAACATGTCCTGAGGTGGTGATAAGATTTAGCCCTCGTTTTCAGCATGACCCCAAGCATTTGCTTGTAATGACTAGGTGTTTTCCAATTTTTCATTACAAAATACTCCCACCTCACTGCTCGTTTCATGTCCAACAATTTTGAATGTGTCCCCTATTAAATACGCCAAGCTCCTACCAGAGTGTAGACCATTAGTTTGTGCAGTAGGTGTAACACAAGTAAGAATAAAAAAGCAAGCCAATTCATCTCTACCACAACACTGTATTCCATTCTGATGCTCCCTCACATATAATTTTAATAGACGTACATTGACAACAAAGTATCTGCAGAAGGCACTATCCTACACTGCGGAAGATAGCGACACCGGGACTGCGATCGGCTTGTCTTTCAACCGTGAATAGAACACACAAAATGACACACTGCGTATCATATCATTAAATAACAAATAATTCTTACCTTCCCGTATCCTTAGGAAACATAAAAAATGACAGTTCTGGTGTTTTTGTGGATGAGTTTGTGCAATTTATTGCAGTGCAAATGCGCCATTCCCCATTATTCTAGCGCTTCCTACATGTCCGTTGCTTATTCACCACTTGGCGGCGTTATTAGTAGCGATAACAGCAAACTCACAAGTGAACTTTCCTATCATACTACACTCCTTGCTGTTTTTTTTTTGCATCTCACTCCTATGCTTTTTCTGAATGGCAAAGCAGCATGTATCAGGATATAAGTTTGTTGAAGCAGAGTTTCTAACTTCACTGGATTTTAAATACGCGTACTCAAAAACATCAAAAAGAAACCAATTTTATATTAAGATGTTATCAACTACACATAACCTTGAGAATAGAGAACAATGTATTGTTGAATCGGTGGAAAAACATCTTCCAAATACTAAGTGGGTCTGGGAGTTGAAACATATGATCAGTTATTTCTATTACGCATGTTTTTAAGCCTCCATTGTCAGTTTTTACCTGGGGAGTATTGCATTTTTTTAATTCGGTCACTTTACCCAGGGTGATTTGAGTGATTTCCGCTAGTTCTACCATGATGCCAATTGTGGCCAGGGCTTTGTCCAGGATTTTGAAAATAGGGTGTCCAAAATGGGGTTCCCAGTATTCCAGGGCGTCCATGATTCCAACGAAGCTTTACCCCCACCCCCATTCACCAGTAACCCCCCCCCGCCCACACAGTGTGTTTTTTACAAAAAATGCACAGTTGATGTCTGGTTTACATTTTGGCAACAGGTGTCACTGCTGTTCCTTATTAAAATGCACATCAGAAGTTATCGCAAAGTAGCGCTGCTCACTAAGGTTTTTTTAATGTGACAATTTAGGAACATTTACATGTGCTAATTGACCTAAAACTTATTTTTAGTTCGATTGGTGATGATTTGATCAAAATACAAGCAACTATTAGTGACGACACATTGTTGACGTTAAGAGTGGCATCTGGCAGTAATTTGGATAGGACTGAAGTTGACGCTCCGCTGTTAAATCAATCTGTTTGCTGCAAAGTTAACTGGCGCTGAAGTTAACCATTCATACTGACCGCAACTCCTCGTAATATCGATGTGTCAACATTAGTATGAAAGGCCTATAAAACTTCTGGTCATGTGCTATTGGTTATGGACGCCCTGAGCTATTACTAGGCTCGCACTAGACTTTTAAGGGCTTTAGCCAAAATGGCGGAAGCATCTGAAAACTTTCAGTTATTTTCAAAAATAATTAGTCAAATACTATCTCTTTTCCTAACCCCCGCAATTGATAAAAGTATAGTTACACGGACCAAACTTTTTATTTTTCATGTTATGCACATATCCTTTTCATAATGCACTATATGATAATACGTTTGCCTTCAGAAAAACACAAATGATCAACATTCCAAGGTCATGTAGCAACCTAATAATTTGGAGGGGATGTCAGCCAACATGGGTTTTATTATGACCTAACAAGTTAGGGCAGAGGTTCCCCTATACCTGAGTTACTGCATGGGTACTCTGAGCACGTAGGCATTTAAATGATGTTGACCTTAAAAAAATTGGTAGGGATTCTTCCCTATCCCTGGGTTACAACATGGGTACACTGGCCACATGGGCATTCCATTGATGTGATCTAACAAAAATGGGATACGGATTCTCCCTATCCCCGGGTTACGGCAGGGTATGCTGGCTACGTGTACATTTTGATGAGCAAGACGTTTGCGCCCCACAAAAATTAAATATAACTTGTGACTAGCAAAATAAAGCTAAATCGTGCATCGTGTAATATAAAACTCAGAGGACCATGTGGTAGATAAGTTTTACTCTTAACATGTTTTTTATCCTCTATAAATAAAGTTATTATTATTATTATTATTATTATTAAGTAACGAATGTACATTTACTGTATACCTTGCATTCTTTCGGCTGCCTCCAAAATTCAAACATGTTCCAGTCTCTCAATAACTTGTCACGCTGGCAACATTTAGCGAGCTGACTAGGATTGACATGTGACGTATTTCGATTTAAAAGTACATAACACACTGGTTCTTCCCGTCGTCACCCACACCATTTATTTCTTGAAAAGAAAACTTGTCAATGTCAAGTCTCGAACAATATTTGACACAACAGATTATGCGCTGAAAATTGGTGAAGTTAGTAATGAATTAGGAGGTATCGCGTAATTTGAAAATAATGATTTTATACCTTGAGTTCAAATTGCATGTTTGAGACAGCTCAACTCAGTCCGGTTTTATCTCCTGGGTAATAGCTCGCACCACGTCACCAGTGTAAAAAGTTAGTGAGAGACTTGGTCACGTTTGGCGCTGAAATAGTTTTCTAGTCGTAGTTGACATTGTCACTTGCCGATGACAAGCTATGAAGGGAGAAAGCGCCCATTACCAAGACCGATGACCCCCTTGCACAGTTGAACATTTCATTGTGGTAAAAGAGTGATTTCAGGAGGAGTGACGGACATAAAATGGAACATTCGCTTGCTATTTTTAGGACTCGAAGTAAGAATGTCGTTTGTAGCGCGACTTAGTTCGAGCTGACTATGATTTGACACTCAAGTAGGTATCCCGAAATTCATTTTCATAGTCAATTTGCGAAAGCATTTGCCAAGTTGGCGAACGGACTTAGGTCTGCATTTGCCAAGTTGGTAAATAGACTTAGGTCTGCCATCGCCAGTGCCGCCAATGGCGAGCTGGTGAGTGGCTACCGTGACCCTGGTATTAGGAAACCCATTATGGAACCCTGTTTTTGAAATTCTGGATCAATGCTTGGGAGTTGTATAACTCCATGTTTGTTTAAACCCACCTATTTTGAGGAGTTGAGATGGCTGTTTAAGTCGTAGGTACACCTACTCACTGATCAAAATTTCCGGAGACTGGTTCCGTCAATGGAAAAGCAACTAGAGACTGGCTAATCACTCGGAGGTCTGTGATTAAAATGCTACAATTCTGTGTAACCTGCATCGATGTGCTATTTAGTGTTAGGGAAAACTGGTATGCGTGAAAAGTGGTTTGGTTTGGACTGCATTAAATTTGTTGAAGCTGCCTGGTATAGATTAATTTAGTCTGGTAAAAAGTGAGTGTCACTTTTTGCTGTATAGTGAATAGAAGAGCTATAGATAAGTGCTTATCGTGCATTACACAGGTTTCCATATTACAGGTAACTAGTCCTGTTATGCAACTGTAGGTATCTTACAAGTGATAAAATTAGTGGGTAGGATATTGATAAGCGTTGGCCAATATGATTGGCCACACTGTCTTGGGCCTGTGACAGTATGTTTTACGTGATAAGTCAGGGAAATATTTGGTGGATTTTTTTGCAAATTTGATTACATTGCTGTTTGTACCATTGTGACTACTGAGGTTTATACAAGGACACCATTTTTGCTGGTCCAATAATTTCCAAATTGCCCTCCAGAGTACTCTTTCAGATGTATATTTCCAAAGTGATATTCCAAAATCAGTTGCCCGGGGGTTCTCAATAAAGCAGTAGAGGGACTCTTTAATGCGGTTCCCATATTAAATTTAATGGAATTAAAATTTTAATTGGATTTTTTTACATTGTGACATGATTTACCTGGTATTCCGAATTCAACCAAATTTGCCTGGGCTAATACCTGGAAATTTTATTCATGATTTACCAGTGTCAGTTTGTTTACTAAATTAACATTCCCATGCTATCTGTACAAAAAACACTGCTGTTGAAACATGGGTGTTATTTCTTCAAATGCCTGCCAATAAGAGCCCTGAAAAATGGCATACACGAGATCATATGTTTTGTGAATTTGTGTCACCAACATCAGTGTTCTCATTCAGTTGTGAGATTTAAAAGTATGCTGTTCAAGTGAGCTCCTACATGTTGGTAGTCCTTGTTCGAGATGTCTGGAAGTGCCTCTCGGTTTACAAGAGATGAACTCGAAATGAAAATCGAAAAAATTATGTTTTACAATTTACACACATTGTCCATGCATGTTAGATTTGCCAAAGGCCCAAAAAAAGATTCCAGGGAGGCTTTTTGGAATCTCGTTTTCAAAAGAGTGCCTCTTGTGTACAAATTCTCTGTAGTTGGTTCCACTATTCCTGTAAGACTAATAGTTTCATTTTGAACTGAAACCTCTAAGGCTGTATGCAAAACAACATGGGGCTGGGATCTAATCTTTATAGGCAAAGTCAGACTCAAAATTGCTATGAATTATTCTGTGCTTGAGTATGTTACGGTTTACGCCGATGTCTTCATGTAATCCTGTTTTGCACTTGATGACCCCAACAGCAAAGCTAAGAATTTGAGTCTCGACTCAAAATTTGAACTTGAGGGGTTTGTGTAGTCTATAATATATTAGAGCACAGAATTAAAATAATTGTGTTGATTTCCCATCAAAGTAGAATGGTACAAATGAAACGTCTTGCCCTATATGTTAAATGTTGTCTTTGTGAAGGATTTTATATTTTACTGGCAAGATGTCTTGAAGCTGTTGATCTCTGTAAAATGAAATAAGCAAGGCCAGAAAGCATACTTGATTCTGATCGCAGGTGCTTGTCTCTTTCTGTTGATCACTTTTTGCAAGAAAAATCCACCTGACATTAGCAAAATGACGTGTTACTTGTGTTTTTTCGTTAACTCATCATTTATCTTCATAAAGTAAAATTGCCGTGAGGACTTGACAGGGACCTCAGGGGTCTCACACTTCACTGATTTATCCACATTATTTTGAAAACGGTTTGCCCAGTCACACATTGTTTGCATAAAAGAGATAAGCATACCAGCAGCTGACGCAGCAAGTAGAACTACTCTCGTTTATCACATTGGTATAGACTCACAGTTGAACTGTGGTTTTCTGTAGACCCCACACCGTCCCGAGTTGCACCATATACCAACTCCGGACGGTCTCTCACGACGATTAAGCGTCGTGCAATCATGGCCATTTTCCAACTAAGGTTCCTTTTTATGTAGCTTTTCAAAAAAAAATTAACTGCAAAATTGTTTGGGTAGAGGAGCGTACAGTAGGTCTCAAAATATGTCTGGCTTAAGGCATGGAGCAACTTTGCCTTATTGGCCTAAAAGTAACAATTCCTCAAACCAGAAGAGCGACACAATGAGAGAGTTTTGGCAACATCAACCTGTCCAAGTAAGCTTTATGCTTTCCCCTTCTGATAATTAGTACTTTTTCCTTCCGATAAATGAGCTCAATGGCAGAGATACGTAACAATTTTCAATCCCAGCCCTATTACATACATTGCTGTTTTGATTTCAGCTGTGACGCCATTAGCACGTAGTTGTTACTCCAGAGATTAAGTGGACAGTCCCACAGACTCATGCTATCATTTGCATAGTATGGCTTGCTCACAGCTTCACATTTATATGTTGGAGAATTATTTCCCTTAATTTCGTTTTTTAGAAACAGTTCAAAATACTTTTCGGAGTAGATAAAACATGACAAAAATTGTTCAGAATGTTTGTATATTCCCTTAAAGTTAATGCTCTGGTGCCCCAGTAAAGTTACTATACTTTAAATAAGGGTGATTGTTACACCGACTACACCAGAAAGTAATTTTTTAAAAAATGTTGGGTTTTATGAATCTCAAAAACATGTTGGTCTCAAGTTGTACTAGTGATTTCTTGGCTTTAAAAGAACTGACAGTTTTTCGCTACAGGCGATAATCATGACTTGTTAAGGCGTGTCATTTTATTTGGTGAACATGGTGCAGAACAACAATGAACTTTCTAGTTTTTGTAAGATCAGAAATCATTTGTTATCTTAGCAAGGAAGGGAAAGTGGGGTTTTAAGAAGCTGTTGTAAGTGGAATTGAAACCAACTGTTTCATTACGTTGTAATCTTGGTCGTAATAATACCTTTCCTTGTCCTTTAGGTTATGGATTGAAAGCTTAGCAGAACTTGCAAAGATGATGTTCCCTCAAGATTCATTGTATAATCCTGATGAGGACATGTCGCGCGGCTCCAGCTCAGATTTTCTGCCTCCAGGGGGCGGTCTTGCCCACTCCGCTTCTAGTGCAAGTTTCGATGCTTACTCCACAACGTGCACAACTGACATGGATAACGTGTCATTGTCGAGTCAGGATGTGGGTGAAGAAGAAGATGGCGCCTTGGATGAATTGGCCAATGACAGACCTCCGTCAGATTATGACTCTGGCAGTGAGAGTGATATCGAGTCAGTTGATAATGAAGACGGTGATGATGAACGGTGTAATGATCCAGGTGTCAGCACCAGTCAAACGTAAGTGATAATTATACAGTTCATTGTTTTATCTCGGGTGGTTGTGTAATTTGCCAGTGTTGCAGAACTTGTGGTTTTCTTGTTGATACAATCATGAGTCTATGAATTTAACCAAATATGGAATTCAACTGAGTACTTCTGGGAATAGAAAGTGTGGCTTTTACAGGAATCTGTTATTGATTGGGTTACATACCTTATAGTGTGATTGGGTTACATACCTCATAGTGTGAATACTGTTAAATTTGTGGAAAAAAGGAAAGTACAGTTATGGCTGAACAATGATATCCCTTCGCTAACATGATAATTTCTTTTAGGCATTATATGTTTAATCAAAATACAGTGTTTGTCTTAAGATTTGTATCATAAAAGTCGAATATCAAGAAACTCATAATGTTCGATGCGATAATGAATATGCTTAATACAACAAAATGTCTTCCTTGATCATTCTGTTTTGTCTCTTAAACGTAGTTTTTCACTGGGCTTTATAGGTCTGGGGCTACTGACCCTGCTGGGGACCAGATTAAATCAGGAAAGCGTAAGAAGTCTGTGAAGGATGGGAGGCAGAAAAAGAAGAAGAAATCAAAACGTTCATTTGAGCGAAGAAACATCAGGTACGTCCTTCGAAAAACATCAGGTACGTCCTTGGAAAAACGTCAGGTACGCCATTGGAAAAACGTCAGGTACGTGCTTGGAAAAACATCAGGTACGTCCTTGGAAAAACATCGTGTATGTCCTTGGAAAAACATCGGGTACGTCCTTGGAAAAACGTCAGGTACGAGCTTGGAAAAACATCAGGTATGTCCTTGGAAAAATATCAGGTACGTGCTTGGAAAACATCAGGTACGTCCTTGGATACATTCCTACTCAGTATTCAAGTTATGGTTTTATACCTGCATATCTTGCATTGTTGTGAGTTCCTTTAAATTTGGTGGACCAGAGTTTGGCCAATAACATTGAAAAATTCAAATTAAACCAACTTATTTTAATGTTCTGCGATCCAGAGCCATGAAATTGTGAAGCTGCATTTTCTTACATTTTGTAACAATAATTGTAAACCAGATTTTTCCTGGGAGCTTGTGAGGGAATGCATTGACGTGGTTTTAACAACTTATTACACCTGGATTAAAGATCATATCATAATTTGTTTTGATGTATTAACTGCTAAAAATTCTATTTAATTTGAATTTTAGCAGTCTTGTTTGACAAATGCAGGCTCAACAACTTAAAGTTTACTGCATACTTACCAAAAAACTTACAAGATGGACCAATTTTTCTCTCCGTTGGTTTATCTGACAACACATAGGCAGTCAAGAGTGTTGTAGTCGATGTTTTGCCACATCTAAATATATAGCATGGGTCATGTTTTTGAAAGGTGTTTGTATTGACCTAACAAGCAACAGAATTATTCTTAAATTTTGCTGTTGATGTTGTTTGTACCTCAAGCTAACGCTCTGTTTTACCTTATTTTAAACGATTTTTCATTTCTATTGGTGTTTTGTTATATATCGAATGCAACTAGATGCCAGAAAACTGTTCTGATTGTAAACAGAAGGTCATGTACTAATTATTGTTAGAGTGAATCCAAGTCGGATTGAACCAGGAAATCCTGAAGTTTAAAGGCTGTTTCTCAGGTCGCATGAAAAAAAATGATTGAGTGTGTGCTTGGAATTATGGCAGTCACTTGAAAGGTGGTATGAAGCAGGTGTTGTCAAGGTTATAAGCTCATTTATATAATTTTTGCTAACTTTGTGAGTTTGCTGTGTTGTCATGTGTTCAAGTGAAACCACTCTTGTCAAATTTTCATACCAGTCCATATGCTTTGAGAAATTGATATAGTTGTGATGACCAGTAGTTTAAATAAACTAGAAAACCTTTGGAGAGCCATATACTATTGACAAGGACGGGACGCTGATGCATTTTGCTATTATTCCGGAATATAATTGTCATCATTCACCATCTCGTTAGGTTGAATTTGTTCTTGTCCAACTATATCTGAGCCATAGTAGTGTTGTGGTGAGGTGAAATGTATAATTAGCTGTGAGTTTCTGTTCTACTGTTATTTGATGGGTTCTCAAAAATGTAGACCACATTTTATAGCCAGACTGCTCTGAATATGTGGCTTATTGATGTGTTGAGGTTATGTATCTACACATGTTGTATGTACAGTTGAGATTGAAGTTGACAACATTTGTTAAGGAAGTGTGTTACAGTATGACTGACAGCTGTCTCATGTCACTCTTTTCTTGCCTGAATTACAGTACATTTGTCTTGCAACAGATAACATTATTTACCCTGATCTCCATTTGCTTCGTTGGGATGGTCAGGTTCTTATGAACTCGTAGAATCACCTCAGAGTCTACATGTACCTGCCCCTCCCCATATAGTAACCCAACTAATCATCTGCCTCTTTCTAGATAGTAACCCAACTAATCATCTGCCCCTCTCTGGATAGTAACTCAACTAATCATCTGCCCCTCCATAGATAGTAACTCAACTAATCATCTGCCCCTCCCTAGATAGTAACTCAACTAATCATCTGCCCCTCTCTAGATAGTAACCCAACTAATCATCTGCCCCTCCCCATATAGTAACACAACTAATCATCTGCCCCTCTCTAGATAGTAACCCAACTAATCATCTGCCCCTCTCTAGATAGTAACCCAACTAATCATCTGTCCTCTCTAGATAGTAACTCAACTAATCATCTACCCCTCCCTAGATAGTAACCCAACTAATCATCTGCCCCTCTCTAGATAGTAACTCAACTAATCATCTGCCCCGCCCTAGATAGTAACCCAACTAATCATTTGCCCCTTCCTAGATAGTAACCCAACTAATCATCTGCCCCTCTCTAGATAGTAACTCAACTAATCATCTGCCCCTCCCTAGATAGTAACCCAACTAATCATCTACCCCTCCCTAGATAGTAACCCGACTAATCATCTGCCCGTTCCCAAGTTAACCCAACGATTCACCTACAGGCTCGTCCTTTCCATTGACAACTTTTGGATAATGTCGTCTGCACAATGAGTTGTTGGAAGGAGTCAGGAGTGCTGTCGTTGCGTCCTAACTACAGATGTGTGGAGATGATGTTTCCTTGAATATTATGTCGTTCATGTGTAATATAGATGGCTGCGGCTGTGTATCATTATCTGTGTATGCTCCTGTAACTCTACAAAATAGCGAAGAAAAGGTGACAAGGTGACAGTGTGGTACAAGTCGCTTCCCACTTTAAGATTATGTGGGACATTAATAAAATGTTCAAATTCGACTTTCTTTGGCACATCACATCTTATATGTGGCTGATTGGAATTGTACGAAATTTTCAGAAGCTGTGTTTTATGCACTGTTTCCTATAAGGCTATTAGGAATTGTTTTTACACGAAGGTCTAGCAAAAATAAGACTGGATGATTTTTATGGAAAATTGAAAAATGAATAAAACGAAAATGAAATGGTTAATTTGAAACATTTTTTTTTGAAATTTCTTCTTGAACATTTGAATCAAATGGAATTTGGTAATGTTGATTGGTGCAATTACTGTATCTTTCTTTTTAATTTAATGAATTTTACTAAAAAGACGTCGTCACGTGATCCGATCCATGTCAGATTAGTATACAGTCCAAGAATTCTACACGCCTTATTTTCGGAAAATATTCTTTTCTTGGGATAAATTCTATAGTTGTATATTTGATTAACTGCAAAGACTTGTCAATATGGTCCTGCATAACCTTAAAGAGGCAAATTTCCTTCAAAAATCTCTGCTCTGGAGTGCCTGTGCATGCTGTTCGAAGCTCCCAAATAAGGCCAATGTCCATTTGTGTATCTGCCACTTGGCTACTGATATTAATAAACAACTCTGTTTTGTTCATCCTGAAGGAAAATCCTGGCTGACAAAGACCTGGAACAGAATACCTTAACTGCTCAACAGGAGGAGCTGGAGCGCAAGAAGCGGATCAGTGAGTTCAAGAAGAATATGATAGCACAGCAAGAGGCTGAGGAGAAACATTCACATCTCAAGTCACTACTGGATGGTAAGGCTGCCATTGAACTGATAATAACAATAAACATTCTCCATCATATTTGGAACTTAGAAATTTAAGCTGAAATTGAATTTTCGTGATTCTGAAGGTTGGGGCATTGTGCAATTATGGTCATATTTTGATCTTGTTTTTCAATCATCGTTTTGTATCAAAAGAGTCTGAAGTCTCAGTAATTCATGAAATCATCAGAAAATTAGCCAGTGATGCAACATTTTCATACTTCATGCATTGAGGCGAATGTTGCTTTGTTGTAGATCGTAATTCTTTAATTTGGGATGTCCAATATTGCCCGTTTCTAAAATTTTGTACAAGCCTCGATCTTGAACAAAATGGTTAATTTTTACTGTTCCGAAGTGGAGAATTTGTTCCACAATTGGTCTTCCATTACTTTTCATGACACAGACTCTGTACAAAAGTTGTTTATTTATCTGACTGAAAACTAGATCTCTCCCAACTTTAGAGTCTCTCGTGAAAAAATCATCCCAGTCTTTAAGTATTTACATTAACCACATGGATATGTTATAACTACAATAATGAAAATGATTGCAATGATTAGTAAGTATTGATTACCACCATAATGGTATTGGTCATGTTAACACAGTTCTTTATTTCGTAAGCCTGTTTCTGTATTCTATTACTTCTCACGTTCGCAACCCTTTGAACATTATAAGACTGGTTGTTATTACAGCTTGGTCTTAACACAGATTCACGTTTACTGCTCTACCTGGTACACGCTTTCACTGAGATCAAGTATTTCGTTTTCTAGCTGAAAACTCAGTTCATTCGTACAGTAACAGTTAATAGTACACTATTTGTTTAAAATCTTTGAAACGATGGCTCGTGTGTCATGTTCAAATGTTGTTAACACTGTTTTTAAAGTTTTCTCTTAATGATACCACTAAACTCCCTCAAAACTGTGCTAATAGTGTTTCATTAATTAACAGAAGTTCGTTACCTCACTACTTATTACCCAAGTCATTAGAACCAAAAGACACCGCTAAGTGTTGTCTTATTTGTCACCAAAATAATCGCCAAATTATCTTTTTCTCAAAATATACTTTATTTACAGCTTTAGTGTTCTATGAGACTGGAGAAAGTTGATAGATTCAATCGTGCTTTTGTCTGCAGAAGGCTATTGAGTTACACATTATTCTGTTTTTCAGATGACCAAGATAGTGACTGTGTGGTTGTGGTTTCTACAAAGAGAGGTAATTATTATTATCAAAACTTGGAGCCTGCGACTTGGAGACTGATTTGCTAACTTCAAACATCTATCTGAATTATACTCTCAATGTCATTTTTTGTGTCAGTCTGCAGTGTACTTTAAAAGTATTTAGACAATGTGACCTACCCATCAAGATGGTGGATGGAAGCCGAATTCATTGGCAAAGTAGTCTTCTCTTATGACGGAGAAATGGGAATTAACAGCCACACTTAATCTTCCTGTAATTAGAAAGTTGTTGTCATAATAGTCATTACTAGTCATGTTAGTCATTTTTGTTTTAAGTAGAATTAGTCGTAGGGAAACGGTATTTTGTTTGATTACTTTTGTCTTGTATCCTATCTTGGCCTATTGATTACTTTTGTCTTGTATCCTATCTTGGCCTATTGATTACTTTTGTCTTGTACTATACGCAAATCTACCAAGCTTTGAACTGTTCATTGTGTGATCTAATTGAAAATTCTATTTGTAATTATGTGGAACATGAATTCAGTGATTTGACATTCTCACTTTAGACGTGGTCGTACTCAGTTCAGATGAAGACACCAAGCAGGATTCAAGCGATGATGAAAACAGTGGTAGTCACGTAAATGACATGCTAAATAAGAAGAACGAAAACGGCCAAGTTCTAGTCAACGTAGGTCATCCTGATGATGAGCCTGACCTTTTCCTAGCTCCCCAAGTGGCGTACACAGTCAAACCGCACCAGGTATATTTATGTTCGTGTTTTACAATCTTATTTGATCACGTAGCGTATTTGGCTTAAAAATAAAAAAGAACATCATCTTTGCATGGTAGAAATCAACGTAATTGTTATTGAAAATAAGTGATACTCAGTATGTGGTACGCCAAAAGTAAATATGTTTGGTGCCAAGTGCTTAAAATGTTCAAAATTCATTGCTAGTTTTTTCTATGTGGAATTGGTTTTTGTTGTACTCCTATTTGAGATTCATAAGTCTTCATGGATCAATATGAAGTTAACAAGCTAATAATCATGTATTAGTTTCTGTGCGATTAAATATTTTGATCTTTGTAGATTGGTGGTATCCGGTTTCTCTACGATAATCTAGTCGAGTCGTTGTCACGGCTGCATTCTAGTCCTGGCTTTGGGTGTATCCTCGCTCACAGCATGGGTCTCGGAAAGACTATCCAGGTAGTAGGATTTGTCGATGTTCTGCTGCGCTGCACAGACATGAAAAAGATTCTTATCATTGTGCCAATCAACACACTTCAGAACTGGGTGTCCGAGTTCAACATGTGGCTCCCTCTACCAGAAGTCGTGGCTGGGATATCAGAGGAGGATGTGCTACCGAGGAAATTCACGTTACACGTAGTCAACGACATGCATAAAACAGTAGCTGCGAGGGCCAAGGTCATAGGTCAGTCACGATTGTTTGTCCTGTAATTTTTATTTTTCTGGTGTGTTTTGTCAGCTTACGGTGGTCAGCTGGTGCTGGAAACACCAATTTGTTTGGAATTTGTGTATGACTATCTTGCTGAATGTAGGTTCTTTTTAAAATCATCGATTCGAAACAAAGTACGAAAATAGCAAAATGGCATCCTGATTATTTTGTAAAAATTTCAGTCAATTATTGTATATCATTTTTGTCATTTGTATTTTTAGCTTCTCTTTGTTTTGATTAATACCTTGTGGGGCCAAGCAAGCACAGTTGGTACTGTGTTGCGACACTACCCCAAAACCTGCACCTCGCTATCTTAAAGAAAACAACAGAAATATTTTGCTTGTCTGCGGTGTATTTTTTGAAAAATGGATTACAGTTAAAAACCCTGCACTGTCGCCTGAACGTTAAAAAAAACAACTTACAAGAAGCCACTATACTGTTTACCTGATGTGTTCTTTGTTCATATGATATTGACTTTCACCTGTAGTCATTGCCAGCATGTTCCATCGTGTCTGTTACAGAAGCCTGGTGTGAGAAAGGTGGTGTGTTACTGATGGGCTATGAGATGTATCGTCTGCTGTCCACTCGCAAGGCGCGCACACGTGCCAAGCCGTTCAAAATGGGCAAGAACAAGAAGCCACTTCTGATAGATTTGGATGAAGAGGATCGTAACCAGGAACTGCAGCTTGGTACGTGCATCTGTACTCAGGAGTTGTTAGTAAGGCCATCTAGTGTCAGGGAAAATGAAATTGCTTGTTTTCATTTGGTCGACGGCTAGTCAAGTGATGATCAGTTAATTCAGCTGTGACACACACGCACAGGTACACATGCTCACACACGCATGCACGCACGCACACACACACTTAGCTATGTTTATAAGCACCCATGTAGCTAAGAAAAAATCTAATCCAGTGTGATTCAGGCAGGTGTGATAAAAATAGCAGTTACAATGTACTTCTGTATAATGATAAGCTATTATGAAGAAAAATGGCAGTTTCACTCAAAGGTAATTAATTGATGTTATTTTACTAATCATTAAAACCGACTATTGAAAACTGATATGTTNGGCAAATTTCTTTCTTAATGCCGCGTTGCCGACGACTTTCACCTCGAAAAGCGGAAGTTGCTCTTTATGTTTCGGAGGAACGTAAATTGTCAACATTGCCGGGGCATCTGGGATAGCGTGGTGGATTTCCTCAATGGCGGCTCGTGTGATTGTAAACCGCGGTGACAAATACTACGACTCTGCAGCCAAAAATGTTTGGAGGTGGGAGTGGCGGACGAGGTAAGACAGACGCAGACGCACGCTTCCGGAGGTGGTACCGTTTTTTTTGTTTTAGTCCTCTCGACTTTTGTCGGCAAAAGGTCCACACCGACCTTTTCAAGGCTGGCTGCGCGCATGTTTCGGGCCGTAAAAATTTCCGCGTTTTTCGCCATTGGTCATTCCAAGCCCTGTAGTAAGGCCATCTAGTGTCGGGGAAAATGAAATTGCTTGTTTTTGTTTAGTCGACGGCTGGTCAAGTGATGATCATTTAATTCAGCTGTGACACACACGCACAGGTACACATGCTCACAGACACACGCACGCGCACACACACACACACACTTAGCTATGTGTATAGGCACCCATGTAGCTAAGAAAAAATCTAATCCAGTGTTATTCATGCAGGTGTGATAAGAATAGCAGTTACAATGTACTTCTGTATAATGATTAGCTATTATGAAGAAAATTGGCAGTTTCACTCAAGGGTAATTAATTGATGTTATTTTACAAGTCATTAAAACGGACTATTAAAAACTGATATGTTTATCAATCTACCATGGAATGCTATTACTTTTGCCTTTGATACTGTGGACCGTCACGGTTGTGATTGATGCCTTTGCCATCCCAGATATGCAGTCTGCTTTACTGGACCCTGGACCAGATCTCATCATTTGTGATGAAGGCCATAGAATCAAAAACAGTCATGCAGGCATCTCTCAGGCTCTTAAGACAATTAGAACAAGGTGAGTGTTTACCTGTAATTACCTGTCATAGTCGTCATTGATGACGTGGACTAATTATCATATGTCATTATAATTAGGTGTTAATTATGCATACACTCATTTTCATTAGTAGTGATGACATCTTGTCTCTGTGGCGAAGGAGAGGATGAAAAAAGTTAATTGTGTGTCATCACTGCATACTACTACATGCTACTACATACTCTTATGTTGAATTGTTGTATGTTTAAAATCCCCAAACTAAAATGTCTGCGCACAAAAGTTATTGAATTGAGTCATTGGATTTCAATGAGGTTGACAGAAAAAGGTCTGGTTATGTTGAGTATTTCTTAGTGAATACTTTCAGTTAAAAACTAACGCATTCTGTGCATCAGTAACCACAGTTTTCATCTGACTCATTACACTTTCTGTTTCCCTCTTTCCCCACTAGACGGCGTGTGGTGTTGACCGGATACCCCCTGCAGAATAACCTCCTCGAATACTGGTGTATGGTCGACTTTGTCCGGCCCAACTTCCTGGGAACCAAAACTGAGTTCTGCAACATGTTTGAGCGACCAATCAACAACGGCCAGTGTCAGGACAGCACGTCAAAGGACGTCCAACTGATGAGAGCTCGAGCACACGTGCTGCACAGTTTGTTGGAGGGATTTGTACAGAGGTGAGGTCAGCGGTCAAAGGTTCAATGAGTTGTAAAATGGTTGATCTTCTGTTTCATTTGAATGGAACACTCATACAAAAATTCATGCTCATCCTGTTAAATGTGTATACTAATCATTAGATTCTTTACAGTTCACTTTGGGGTGCACACAAGAAACATGCATTTGAGTCAAAATTTGGCCCAGTCTTCCACCCGCCCAGTGTTAGTACCATCATTCACCACCAGGTGGTGACAGAAGACATTATATAACCATTGACTCTTTAATTGTCTACTGCTTCTATAGACGTAGCCACCAGGTGTTAAAGGATGCCCTGCCTCCCAAGGAAGAGTACGTCCTCTTAGTCCGCATGTCGCCCGTGCAGAGGGTGCTGTACAAGGTCTATATGGATTACCTAGAGAATGGACTGTTAGCTACAGAGTCTACCAACCCACTCAAGGCTTTCGCTGTCTGCTGTAAGGTAAGCCAGTTATTCATTTTGCTCCAAAACAGTCTATAAGCTTCGTCTGGTCACAGATGTCATGGTACAATAATGTGTTGAATTGTCTTGTTTCAGACCTTCTGTTATTACTTCTGATGCATTCAATATCAAATCAAAACATTCACTTTGAAACGTGTGTCCCAGTGGAATTGTCGGAGTCATCATGCATCAGGTTGTGTGCATAACATGACTTGATCTTGTTGAGGCTAGTGTTTTCACACTTAGAGTCACAATTTGTGAATAATGAGCTGCCTCTTTCTCAATTTTTTTGATATGACAAGTCGTGAATTTTTTCAATTGAGCGATGTTTGGGATGATTTGGTCGTGGGATCTTTTCATGTCCCAGTTGTGTTGAAAACCAAGTGTGCTGTATTCTGTTGAGTGATGTTGACTCTCACACTGAGTGCTGATCGTTTCATCTCAACAGATCTGGAACCATCCGGACATCTTACATCGGGTGATACAACACAAACAGGGTCTGATAGCAGACAACGACCTTGACCTTGCTGACTCAGAGTCCACAAAAAGTGGGGGAGATAATGACAAGAAGAAAAAGAAGAAAGCAAGCAAGCCACTGGACCTGATGGAGAACGAAAGGGCCATCAAATATGACTGGGTAGGTGGCAGCACTGTGCTTGAGTTGCTAATAATTATGTAATTCAGGAATTTGCTGTCAGTTTGAAAAAATAGATTGTTTAGGCCAGAAAAGCATACTTGGTTCTGGTTTGTGTTTTTTGAACTAGAGTCGGTGGTGCAGTATTCTTTTAGTTGCCCACTGTTTCGAAAAGATAATCCACCTGAGATGAACAAAAATGATGCAGGATTTGTTTCTTTGTTTTTTTTACTCATCGCTTGGCAAATCGTGGTGTTTGAAAGTTTGTTTACCCTTGTTTTCGTGTCCTTATGCAGCTTTTCAAATAATTGATGCAAGGTGTATGTTTGTCCTGCTTTTTGCATACTTTTTATGTTGATGCCATTTTGTTGATAGTTTTATATTGTCGGCCATATTTGAAAATTCCTTGCGTTGTTTTATGACACTATACTGTCTGGACCTACAGTTGAGCTGTTTTCACGTACTGTGATCATACGGGAGATCTTTGGTCTGTGTACGCTACACTGTTTTGAATACATTACAAGTATCCCGTTGTTCTTTGGACGTTATAGTATTGTGAATACATTCATTTAAGAATTCTGTTGGTCTGTGCCCAGTAGAGTGTTATGAATACATTCAAATGTCCTGTTAGCCTGTGCACGATCCACTGTTCTGAATACATTGCAGTGTCCTGCATTGTACTAAACCTTCTTACATTTACAATTTATGTTTCAGGCTGTGCCCCTCATGGATCAGTATTCACCCAACATTATGGAAAATGGTGGTAAGATGGTTCTACTCTTCAACATCATCGAGTCGACTCTGGCTATCGGAGAAAAAGTTCTTGTGTTCAGGTATTGATTGACACTGGTTTGTTTTGATGCACGATGGCAATACAGAAGTTGGTAGGAATTTATACAGCATTCTGTGCCGTCCTAAAAGAAATCGTGTTTAAACACTTGTAAGCTGTTTGAGGACACAGTTCAACGTTATTATGAACTCAGCACATAGTTAACTGTCTGCCAAATTTGGAAGTTACTGCCTCTATTGGGAAAAAATTCAGCAAAAGATTTGTGCCTGTTCAAGAGAATCACCCTGTACAGTAGCAATAAATTTATAGGTGTCTGAGTATGGCAGCAGACTGTCAACCCTTATTGCTGTATAGTTCTCTGCTTAACCAGTTAATCGCAGTAGGTAATTTGCGATCTCATCTTGGTTTCAGCCAAAGTTTGTTCACCCTAAGTACTATTGAAGAGATATTGTCACGAGTGAAAGTTCCTCTACCAGGGTTAGACGAGAAGTGGGAGAGGGGTAAAACATACTACAGTAAGTCACTCTTGACTTAAATCAAGTACAGGTGTTGTAAAGCGGATTGGCTTGTCTCGACATTTTGATTGTTGATCGTTTCGGTTTATGCTTTGACGTGGAACCCTTTGTTTGTGATTACGCACTATGGAGTGATTGTAGTTCATGGCTAACTTTTAACGGAAACATTCACTGCTGCTAAGTTGATCTATTTCAGTTTGACTTGACCTAGTTAGCACTGTGTGGAACTTTGACTTGACCTAGTTAGCGCTGTGTGGAACTTTGGCTTTACCTAGTTAGCACTGTGTGGAACTTTTAAAATGTAACATAGTGTGTGTAATTTATCTTTGTGAGGAACTCGTGTTTTCAAATTGCTGGAAAAGAACTTAGTTCTCGCACACTTGACCATGGCTTTGATTAAATGAGACCTCACTTCAATGAGTTCAATTGAACCAAGCAAGCCATTTAGTTTTTTAGTTTTGAATGTTTCTTTTATATCAGAACATTAATTTATGATCCATGTTGATTCATACTCTGGTATGAACGAAGAAAATGTAAAAGAAGACAATATTCAGGCATCACATGAAAATTTTCCACTTTTAGGTGTCACATTCACTGCTGTGTCTTTCCACAAGCATGTGTCTATCTTAAAGTCATGAATTCATTTTTCGTTGAAGAAACAAACTTTGATTTAGACCACTTTTGTCGCCGCAAAACTGGTGTCTACTTTGACTTTGATGTCTACTTGTTGCTTACTCAGATGGAAGTGATTTATGGGTAACTAGGCAAAGAACTGATGATTCCTTATTCCTTAAGACCATGCATAAAATGACGTGCCGTGGCAAGCCAAGTTGTAGAGTTTGGTCTCGAGCAATATCAAACTTTGCGATCTTTTGAAGCCCTTAAATCAAAGTTGTCTAAAGGACATTATGGTAAGTGGTCCAAATCAACAGTTTATTTTGTGCGTTAGTTCCCAGTTTTAGTTGTACAGGTACACTGATTGGTACTACAGTTTAGTTGATTCTCTACAGGGCTAGATGGCAGCACTTCGTCTATGGAACGAGAGAAGTTGATAAACCAGTTCAATGAGCCTGAGAACAAGAACTGTTGTCTATTTCTACTGTCAACAAGGTGCGTATCTTCTCTTGGAAGGTCTGTTATTAAAGGCTCAGCAGTATCTGCTGCTAAAGGCTCAGCAGAATCTGCTGTTAAAGGCTCAGCACTATCTGTTGTTAAAGGCTCAGCAGTATCTGTTGTTAAAGGCTCAGCAGTATCTGCTGTTAAAGGCTCAGCACTATCTGTTGTTAAAGACTCAGCAGTATCTGCTGTTAAAGGCTCAGCAGTATCTGCTGTTAAAGGCTCAGCAGTATCTGCTGCTAAAGGCTCAGCAGTATCTGCTGCTAAAGGCTTAGCAGTATCTGTTGTTAAAGGCTCAGCACTATCTGCTGTTAAAGACTCAGCAGTATCTGCTGTTAAAGGCTCAGCATTATCTGCTGTTAAAGGCTCAGCAGTATCTGCTGTTAAAGGCTCTGCAGTATCTGCTGTTAAAGGCTCAGCAGTATCTGCTGTTAAAGGCTCAGCAGTATCTGCTGTTAACGGCTCAGCAGTATCTGCTGTTAAAGGCTCAGCAGTATCTGCTGTTAAAGGCTCAGCAGTATCTGCTGTTAAAGGCTCAGCAGTGTGTGTTTAGTGAATTACTGGTTTAATCCGCACTTTCAAATTTTCTGTGTATTGGTACTTATGAATGTTAGGCGTTCTTTTAATTTACAAAACATTTTTAGTTCCATTACTTTTTTACTATTTCAGTAATCAGTAGGAGAAATTCAATTGAAATGTTAATTTAATTACCACTGAGTTATCACTGAGCCGAAGGTATCTAGTCTTTGTACACTATTGCACATATTATGTAGCACACGCTCATAATTCTGTGTCTTTACCATGACTACCTGTCATGCTTAATTGTTACTACTATTCCGATGGTCATTTACACTACTTGTACTCGGCTGTCATGACGGAGATTTCAGTTTGCACTCTGTTGTCATGACAGGAATTCCTGGTCATTTTATCTTATTAATTTTAGGATCTACTGCGTGTTATCGAAAATGTGATATGATTTTTACTAAATTATTTGCTGTGTAACACAGTATTATTGAAATTGTGATTTAAACGTCACGAGGTTACCAAACATGTCAATCCATTTGTTGGCTTGTCAAATTTATTTCATTTCTTAATATTTTTTTCCTCACCATTGTGCCCTCAGATTCATCAATACTTTCTCCGCCATTCTAGAGCTGGTTGCCTTGGTATCAATCTGGTGGGAGCCAATCGTGTTGTTGTATTTGACGCCTCTTGGAATCCGTGTCACGACTGCCAAGCCATCTGTCGCGTGTACAGGTATGGACAGGTGCGGCCATGCTTCATATATCGCTTCGTCACGGACAACACGATGGAGAAAAAGATCTACGATCGACAAGTGAACAAGCAGGGAATGTCTGGTATGTACCATCTCTAGTGTTAGTCTTACTAATGTCTGGTACGAACCATCTTTAGTTTAGTCTTACTAATGTCTTGTACGTACCATCTCTAGTGTTAGTCTTACTAATGTCTGGTACGAACCATCTCTAGTGTTAGTCTTACTAATGTCTGGTACGTACCATCTTTAGTGTTAGTCTTACTAATGTCTGGTACGTAACATCTTCAGTGTTAGTCTTACTAATGTGTGGTACGTACCATCTCTAGTGTTAGTCTTACTAATGTCTGGTACGAACCATCTTTAATATTAGTCTTACTAATGTCTGGTTCGTACCATCTTTAGTGTTAGTCTTACTAATGTCTGGTACGTACCATCTTTAATGTTAGTCTTACTATCAAGTAGTTAAAGCATTACTGCATGTACCATTTGGCAGAGCAAAAATCTGCAACTTTTAAGATCAAACAAATTTGATGTAGTTTAGCACCTCAAAATATTGCTTGTGAGCTCCACACTAAACCTAATTTCACCGTTTGACACATAAAGACAGTGTACGCTTGCTGTAATTCAGAACTTTGATCCTTCTAACAAACAGAAAGAAAATCATAACAAACTACTTGCTATTGAAATACGTCACTTGTGTAATCACACTCGTTCTGAGTGCAGGTTGTGCTTGTCTTATTTTTCACTTGAACTTTCGAAAAACTCCTAGTGTTATAACTGGTCAGTTATAGCCGTTGTCTCTTGATGCCCTTTTGTTGATGTTTGAAAATCATGTAACAGCCGACATGCTTTTCAACTCATTTGGTCAAATTTAATTTAATTTAATTTAATTTTCCTGTACCCTGTCGCAAAACTCAAGCGGGAACTGTTTGTAATTGAGCGCTGATTGTGTGTGCCACATGGACAAAAACATGTCAGTTAACTTTTTGTTCAGCACAGTATACTGTTGGGGAGCTTTGGTGATTACACTTGATAGTTTCACTCTATCATCACTAGGTGGTGTTGTTGTAGATAGAGTCCTCTAAGAACGTGACCTGAATCTTTACATTTCTACAGTCTGGACAGTTATTTCACTAGCGCCACCTGGTGATTTTCACGTACCTCATCCCGGTGAAAACCATTCTGCAGTGACGACACGGCTTTGGAATTCAGTGTCAATAACAGTTTACGTTCAAGTTCATTCTCAACTATCTCAACTGCGTGGTGTTGTTGGCTTGTTAATTGTTACTGTCCCTGTTGCAGATCGGGTTGTGGACGAGCTTCAGCCACAGAACAATTTCACCCGGAAAGAAGTGGACACTCTTCTACAGTATGAGGTTTGTAAACATCTCTTTCTAGGAGTTTGTGAGCGTAGAACATTCATGACAAAAAGTGGTGTTATGAGGTGTTACATTTGTCTCTGTGAGAAACAATTTAGGATTAAACAGCTCTCTTGAACGCAATTTGTTACAAGTTAAAATTTTTCTGCTTGTTTCTTGGAGTGTTTGTGAAAACTGTCAATGGTTTAGGCAATCTCATTTCCTATATAAGCCAGCACTACAAGTGTGTGTTATCTTACCCATATTGCATCACTAAAACCTGCGTAAAAGGTTGTTCACTTCCTGCAGTTTTGTCGCTAGAGGACACAGCCAATTACCTAATGTTTCTTATGCAACAAGACATGATTGTGTCAACATGCGGGTACAACTGACTGATCTGATTGGTCCAATGTGATGCATCATTTGATCTGATTGGTCCAATGTGATGCATCATTTGATCCGATTGGTCCAATGTGATGCATCATTTGTACGGGTGCACTCTGGCCAATTGTTCACTATTGATCACAAATCAAACTTTATTTGTCACAAGTGATACCAATTCACAAGACTGACATTTGTGCAACAATATGAAATGTAAGGTGTCTCAGGTTGCTACCTTTCTTGCACAATAGAAGCAAAATGGAGAATTGACCACTGTGAGTATATAATGCCTAGTGTTTTTGTTGCCTGGGCTAATTTTTGGACAAATGATTGTTTGTTGCGGAGACATCATGGTTTTGTTTTTATTAACAACTGTAATCCTCAACTTATTTCACACAAAAATAATTGCCAAAATGTTCATTTTTCCATTTTTCAAAGGCTGAATACCTTGCTGCAAATAATGGAAACTTGACCAAATGTTGTTTTATGACATCTTCACTCCATGCTGGTAATAGTATAAAAATGTCTTTGTCTCTGCTTTTGTGTAGCAATCTTAATCAAGCAGAATTTCGCTTTTTGTGTCAGCCTTAGGTGTAGATATATGGTCAAGCTATGACATGAATGTGACCTTTGTTACTTCTGCAGGACAAAGACTTGCCGGTTATAGACTTTCAGAACTGTGCTGAAAAGACAGGTGACCCGGTTCTCTGTGATGTTCTCGTCAGGAATGGACACTGGATTACCAAGGTTTGAATGTTATCACTGCCTAACCATAGCAGCCAATTAACATATTAACTGTGTTAACATTAAAGAGATCATTATCTCTATGTTAAGTGCTTGTTGGCATTCACATTGCAGTTAAATCACCAGTCACCACTTTGATTACTACTTCACCACAGCAAACAATAGTTTTGAGAGCCTTCAAGATAGCCATTTAAACGTCCATGCATGTTTACAATCATCATGATAATGAACTGCAGATTGTTTGCCAAGCTTGCTTGTGATCCAACAGTCTTTTGGGGTCGTGGTTGGGCATTTTCTTTCTCGGAATATTTGTTTTTGATTCAATGACATTTTGACTTGTTCATTTATTAACCTGTCACTGTTACATTCTGCAGGAACCTTTTACCCATGAATCTCTGCTCATCGACCGTAAAGACTACAAGCTATCAAAAGCAGAAAAGCGCATTGCCAAGATGGCGTATGAGCGAGAGAAGAGACTGAACGTATCATACACGCGGCCCTCGTACTCAGCGTTCTACTCCAAGCCCAACCAGCCACCTCCACCGCCACCACAGCCCATGTTGAACCCCATCTATAGCAAGTTTGTACTTTTCTTTGTTCACATGTACTGAAAGTCTGATGCTGTCTTAGACATGTACAGTCTCGCTAATTTAGGGTACAGTGCGGCACACAAGTGAAATTTTGATTCTTCCGTTTTTCTGTAAAAAATAGCACTAAATATTTAAGTTCTATGTCATAGGTAAAATGTTTTGTTTTTTATTCACAACATGTTAGTAGTCTTTGGAAAGTAGCAGAAGGTGAACTTTTTATTCTGTCGAGCTTTTACCTTGAGCAGTTTTCAAAAATAGCTAACTGAATGTTGCCACGTGAAAATTGATGAAACATCTGTGCAAAACCAAAAATTCCGTTATAAAAAACTGTTTGACAAAAATTTTAACATTAAATAACTGCTACAAGCTTTCTTATTGTACGTAGATGGATTATAATTTTGATTAAATGCAACAAAAAGCTGCCATGGGAAGACCAAGGAAAGAAATCCGTTCTTCAAAATAAGATTTAGTCATTCCATTCCTGTTTGGAGATGATCTTCTATTTTTCTGTCTGTGATTACTTTTGTGTTGTACTGCAAATATAATGACTGCATAATTATCTTCTTTCTTACACTTCCATGTTCCCTTTCTTATGAGCCCACCTTCACATTTCCAGGTACTACAACAGCAGCAACCTGTCTAGTTTGTCTAGTGTGAGACCAATGATGTCAACACCTATACCTCAGCCCACAGCGCCACCTATCAGCAGACCTGGAGTGTCTGTACAACAGATTATCACCACCACAGGTATGACTGTCCCTGTGTCTCCTGGACCCGGCAACTGGAAGGTTAAGTTGATGTGATTGGCCAGTGTTGCTGTGTACTGAGCATGTGGAACTTATCTCAATTTTTTGCTAAAACGTAAACAATACTGTATACTATGGGAAAGACAATTTTCCTCTCTCATGAACCACAAGGATTTTCTCGTTACAGTGTCCTTTTTTCATCAATGCAGTTCTTCGTTACATTCTTTAGTGTAGTTATTTTCACATTCAACACATTTCAATTGGTACATAGTTGGATCTTTTCTCCACCAGATGTCACACCACCAGCTGTGTAGCATGTGTCACTTCTTGTGTTGTCTGTCTAGTCTCTCTTCGCACCATATATCTTAGAATTTTGCCACTACAGAAATTGTTTTGCCTGGAACAAACACAGCCAGTAATGCCGGTGCCGACAAGATTGCAGCTGGTGAGAAAGTCTTCGTTATCAAAACACCCAAGGGGGTTTACCTGCGTACCATGTCGGGGCGAATTTTTGCAGTGCGAAAGAATGCCGAGAAGGATGGTGGTGGCATGGTCATGAGTCAAGCTTGCAGTGGCAGTACTCAACCCATTATGTCAAGTAGCGGTGAGGATTTAGTTGTTGTTGTATGTAGTACTGGTTGGTGTTAATATGACTCCTGGGTACGTCTGACGTACTCTCAACTGAAAGGTCATGTGTTCAATCCCTGGTTGCTGTAGCTGTGTGGGTGTGCCATTGGGCAGGCCACTTAACCTGCAGTGGTACAGTCGACTCCGCTGTGTGAGTGAGCACCACCCATATGGGATTTAAAATACTCCTATTCACTCTCGCTTCAGAAACTGAAGTTAATGGGTTTAGATTTTTGCTTTTTGCTTATTGATACTCACGTAAGTGTTAGACTATATCATAAAATTGTATATATAAAGCCATGGCATTATAGGTGAAATAAAGCATTTTCTGGGACCTTCCAGAAATGCTAATTATAAGGTCACGTCCTCTTATTTTGATATAGGGCCAGTCATTATGCATTTTCTGCTAATCGGTCATGATCGCTGCGATTAAAGTACAAATTCAGGTGTCAATGCTGATGTTAAATAAACTACTCAACATATTTCCCCGACTTACTAAACATCAAAATGTCCTGCCATTCACTCGTTATTTACGGTTCACGCTCGAACGCTTCTGATTGGTCGAAAAAGTCACCCAATGCATTTGGCGTATGAATCAGTGTATCGAATAAGTGCACATGGAAACTTAAAAATGTTATCAGGTATTAGTTATCAATTAGTTTCTTGCCCAACGTGTTGCGCTGTCATGGCGTGTTTGCCCCACCCATTCTGGAGTGACTTCACACATGATTGACACTTGCAGTCATTCCAGTTCATTGTAGCTAACTTTGTTGTCATCACTATCCTCTCCAAGTTCACTGTTTACATTGAAAGGGATTGCCAAGTTTTTTTTTGTGAAAATTGGATATGTGCTCCATTGTTGGTTCATATTGGCTCGCTTGGGAGAATTGAGATGCTGATCGCAAGTCATGTGATTCAGCCATCACAATTATGTTGGGCAATATTTCAAAACCTCACATTATGTTGAGTAACAAAAGTATATGTCCTGTCGGACTTAGTAATAAAGATATTTACATCTCAAATCACCCGGAGTTGCACTCTTTAAATGTGATCAAAATTGTTGACTGCCGAAGACAACTCAATGCAAATTCTGAATAAATTGCAAAACCAAAACTTCACATGTTGGAAGCGATCGTGGTTGTTTGGTGAAATATGTCGACATTCTCAAATATTAAGCCATGGCCTTGCATGTCTTACTTATATCTTTGTTGTACATCTTTGTTATATTTTGAAAGAAGTTAACCTCTTCAGCTGTGTGATATTCCTTTCAATAAGGCTCTCCTAGATCATGTGTAGGAGAGGTACAATCATACTGCTGTGTGTATAGTCTTCCTGTCTTCTAACTAATTGTCATTTCAATTAAATCTCTGGTGTTGCAGATGGACCTCGTAGTAACTCAACAAGTGGTGGGAGCATGATACAGCGTGTGCTGCAGTCCACTTCTGGGCTGTCACAGCAACAGCAATTACCACAGCAACAGTTACCACAGCAACAGTTACCACAGCAACAGTTACCACAGCAACAGTTACCACAGCAACAGTTACCACAGCAACAGTCCTACTTGAACCACGATATCGGCATGCCAACTAGTCACAGCGAGCTAGGATCACCAAGTTACCCTTACGGCATGCCCACGATGGGCTTCAACTCACACCCGACCACCCAAGCTCTGCCTGCCTCTGTTGAATTACTGAATCGACAAGTGTCCGCCTACCCTGGACTTAGCAGATATCAGATGCCGGTTCAGCCGCATGATTTCATGAGCAGTCACAACCCACCAAGCTCGACACAGTCAGATGGATTCAGTTCATGGTCTAATTCATTGCTAAATCAAGATCAATACAATGGTTACAATGGTGCTCCATTCTCTGCTGTTGGGTCATCTCACCAGGACTCTGTTCCCATGTCACAGTTCCCCAGCCTAAGTAGTATAGGCACTACCCACAGCTCTTCAGCTGGCGTTCCTTCAGACAGCATATTGAGAAGCACGCTAGCTCAAAACATCACCGGATACGGATCTCAGGCAGCAAACTGCATTTCAAAACGTGGACAACCTGTTCAAGACAATATGACCTCGTACGCGTCTCGACAGAGTTTTGATAATCCATGGAGTAGTTCCCTGAGCAGTCCACTAGGAAGTAATCCCAGTGGTGTTCTTAATACTATTCCAGTCACAGCCACAGACTCAAATGAGGTTATGGCCTCAGCTGTGGTCACCAACCCCAGTGGGGTCATGAACTTTGCTGGGGTCACGAACCCTAGTGAGATAAAGACTTTTGGCGGGGTCGCTAACAGGAATGGTTCAATGACCTCCTCATGAATTGTTCACGACAGCTTACTGATGAGTTCTTCCTAGTAATTGAAGATACATTTACTTTAATGTGTAATCATGTTATGTCATTTGTTTCGAATGAAACAACTGCAAGATAAAGGAAGTTTTATGTTATTTCCTGTAGTATGAAACAGAGACGGTTAACTTACAAATCAGAATTTTTTCATTTCAATAGAAATTGGTTACTTGAGGTTTCTTTTGATAAGATTATATTTGACTTTAACACTTCACTTCCACGTTTGATAAGATTACATTTTACTTTAACACTTAAGTTCCACAGTTTAAGTGACCCCTTGTCAGAGAAACAAATAAGGCAACTAAAGCAGAGTATGCGTTTTGTGCGACACTTTTTGTTGTGTATTATATTATTTACTAAGTGTATTTAGCGAATTGTTGTAAAAGTGCAATGCAATTGACAGTCATAGTTAGTAGATATAATTTATTTGTGATTGGAGACTGCTCAGCAAGTCAGTATTATTGCCTTGGTGGTTAAGTAGTGTAAAGAGATGTTTTAAATTTTGGTTAAAAACATTCGACCTCCTACAGGGTCCCAGTTTATAAAACCTGTATGGCAAATGCCAAGTTAGCGTGGCTGGAGGCAGTCTGTGAGGTCAGTGGCCAGGTCAACCTTGGGTGCTTTTATCGACGGTTGTCACAAGACGCGGTGAGAAATCACGGCTTGTACAATGTAAACAGCATGTGTTCTGTGGGTCAACAAACTTAACAAAATCGTGCATTACATTAATGTGATATGTTCAGACGTGCAAAATGCTAGCCTTAGCATAGACATCTTTTGTTGTTGACATGTTTGAATGATCCAGTCATTCTGAAGCATCAGCCTAGTGGTCACAATTAATAAAATGGCTGCCATTAATATTGAAAACCTCAGTGTTGCCTAATGTTGTGGTTTGTGTGTTACAGTATAAGTGATAAAGAAAATCAGCACTGTGTAGTAATTGGTGTTTTAAGAACTATTAACTTGAAGGAAGTTGTCCATCCAGAAAGATTTTTGTTCAATGTCACATAACTGTGGTGTTAGGACGATTTTTAGCAGTTGTATTTTTGTCGTTTCAAAGCATGCACGAGATTCATTTACCATGTAAATGACATGCGTGTTTCTTCATAAGTTATTTAAAGAAGCTTTTCAATCCATGAATGGTTGAATAGCATGTATATTTTAAAGTCTGTGTGGATGTGTACGTGAGCAATATCATTTATCTTGGGTGGTTTTATAGACGCCAGCCATTCAGGAGGTAGTAGTGGTGGGATGTGGAACACACTACACAAACTGTGAGAATTGTGCATTTCCAATCACTCTTAGTGTTGGCTAGTAAGGCTTAACATTTACTTTTCAAACCTGTGAGATTTTGTTGCATTATAATGATCTCAAAAGACTCCCAAAATGCAGTTCAAAGATGGTGTAACAAAATGACCTTAGCACAAACAGAATACCCAGTAGTGACGGCAGAGTTCAAGTGGATTTCACGTTTAGGATACCTGCACGAACAGCTGATGGAACATTACCGGACGTGGTAGGGAAACAGATTTTGTTACGATTATTTTTGACGAAAACTGTGCAAGCCTTACTTAATAACTCCTGGGATCGTGACCACGGTACTCTACATGAAAGTTCACATTGTGTGAAGTTGGAAAACTTACTTGACGTATTGCACTTGATTTGTCAGGTTTCAAGCCGAGGTTTGGGCTAAGTTTGTTGGTCACGGACTGTGGTACGAGACTTACAGATATCCATGGTTTACATCATCAAGAATATATTACATAGTGTATAATGTGTAGCTTTATACAGATTTTTATTGTTTCTGCATAATGTAATTTATAAATACAGGTGTCTCGATATATATATACACACACAAATTATTTTAACTGATAACTTGAATGCATGACTTCATTGTTTGAGTAGGTGAAAACTGTTTGGGAAACGACAGGCATTTTGAATCTGACCTCTAACTGCTACAGTTGATCTCATCGTGTATAAATTTACACAAATAGTGGCTATAGTCACAAGGGTCGAGAATTTTGAGTACCAGTTTGGTACTGTTACTCAGTAGAAAAAAAAAGGTTCTCAAAATTCAGGACCCCCCCGAGACCATTACTCGGATAGACTACGAATGTGAATGTCTCTGTGATGAGATCTGTTGTTGAAATCAGTCTTACAGTTACGTACCTCATTACCGTGTACTTTGCCTGCATGCACTATTGGTTTACTATGGAACAAATGTGCAACAGCCAGGGAAAGATTGGTAACAGGTCATTGGCAGCATGTGGAACACTGAATATCCTGATGCTAGAGATGCATTTGGCCNCCAATGATTCAAAGGGGGGGGGGGGAGCTGCACACAAGTGCCTTGGTGTCGAGTGCCTTGATGATACTGTACCACAACCCCACGACAGAATTATGCTAAGTATAGTAAAGTAAAGCCAGTGGTTACTTCAACAATGTTATAGCATAAATCTTAATTTGAGCTGAACAAGTATTTTCTGATGCCCAATTTCAAATAAATTATAAAATGCGTAATCACAGACACAATTTCTGTACGTTAAGTATATTACTACATAGTGGATTGATTACACATACATCATAATTTCTTTAAGTAGTAAGTCAACTGAGAATTCTGAAGAAAGGAACCAATGGACAACATAGGATAGGAATGCTGGAGAAATCAACGTTGCTATGTTCTGGTGTTAAAAACAACTTCTTCATAGATGTATTTGGAAACTTAACGTCTTCACAGATGTAGTTGGCCTCCTAAAGTAATGGTTATGTTCTTAACCTACGTTTCAAGTAAAAGATGCAATGAATGTCCAGAAGTCCTCAGACAGCTATACTGCTCTGGTGGCTGATTTCCCGCCACGGCTAACGTAGTTATCTTAACTAAGCCTGGTTCAAGAAGTAACAAAATTGTTAGATAGCAAGCACAGAACTCACTTCAATCCTAAATGTACAACAATAGCACGATGCCAATGTACAACAATAGCACGATGCCATTGTACAACAATAGCACGATGCCATTGTACAACAATAGCACGATGCCAATGTACAACAATAGCACGATGCCAATGTTATAATGGCATAAATCAAAAGTTGTTTTTGGCAGGTGTGGAATATTGCACCTTTAACACAAGTCAGAATAAAGTGTGATAGAGATGTCAAGATTTCACTACATAGCTCTATTTGGGTCAAACCACAAATTTCAAATTGAGTCACATTGGCTGCCATGAATCATCAGGTTGAAGCAAGCAATGATTGTACTCCATAGATTTCATTGTTTTAGCACGTTATAATAGAATGCACCCGGTACTGTACATGAATGGACGCATAATAAGAACCATGACAAAGGGTTGAACCCCAAAACATGAACCAAAACAATGGTCTTCAAAGATGGCACTGTGAGAGGCTTAAGACATCAGTACACTTCCTGTCGCCCGAGACAGGCTTACAGAAGCTGACACTTGCAGCATGAACTCTGGGTCGGTGGTTTCTTCTGCGGATGGTACTTCTTGTTTATCTGCTGCACAAGGTCGAAGAAGATCTGTAATACAATGCCACGTATGAAAAGACACAAGGTTCAAACACAAGCAATTAGGGTTAAGTCTCAGTAACTTTGGACGAAAAATATTTCCATAGGTTTTTAACAATTCTATGAATACTGACAATTTTTCAAAACTGTCTGATAGTTTAACTGTGGTACAAAACTTGAACATGAGATATTAATTATTATTAATCAATTATTAGTTAATTTGGTGCTACTTGTATTCCATTTGTAGGTGTACTATTGCAACTGCTCACGTAGGCCTACATATTGTAAATGAAAACATTCACAAATAGCAGTTAAAATGAGTTCCAAAGTGAAGATATTCCATGTAAATTTAAAATTTAGATGAAAAATGTGACCTAAGTGCTGTGCAGATGAGGATAACTTTCACATGAAAATTTCATAAAAATTATAAGAAAACTGGATGATGTTGTCTTCATCAAAACCAGAGATAAGATTTTTGTGATGTGGTAGACACAAAAATAATATTCAAGCTAATGTTCATTGACGACAGTGCCCAATGAATACATGCCATGCTGAAGATTAAAACGTTCTTATAAGTTCATGTAGGACCTTATCGACAACTCTGAGCATTCAGTCAGAAATCTGCAAAACTACGAATTTCAACACAAGAATATATTTTATGAAAGCAGAAATCTTTAGAATTTGATTTTTACTTGATAACAATTTGCCGTTGATTGGGTCATGCGACCATCGATTGGGTCATGAGACTATTGATTGGGTGATGTGACCATGTCTTTTGATAAAATTTAGCAAAGATAGGAACATTCATGGCAAAACAGCATTACCCATAACATGACAAAATTGTGTTTGGTAAAAAAATGTTCAATATGAAATCTTTGCAGAAATGTGAAAAAGCGTCGTATCTCAAAGTTTCATATCTATCCAATCAGCTATTTCTGTGATGTGACATTTCACAGTTAGCCAAATTTGGACATTTTTCTAGGGTCCAACAAAACCACACAAGTGTAATAATTGCTGGTGAGAATCTTGAGAAATTCTGTCATACTGTCTCAAATTGACAAATCGAACCTAACTTTAGAACAACAGTATGTAGAAACGCTACAAACTAATAAAGTTCAATTCATAGGTCAAACATATTTTATGACACAAAAACATGATAGGTCACAAAACCATTTATTTGTAAGTTCAAGTATAGATTATGAAATACATGTACAAACAATATGAGAAGATGAGTACGTTGTCTAGTGGCTGGTGCCCACACTTAACTTAGTAGTCATCAGCTTTTTGTCACCACATCTGGTTGTACCTATCTGTGGACAACACACCCACACTTCTAGAACCAGTTATCAAGTACTCAAACTGACTGTTGCAACAAGTACTATTAAAATATTACAAATTACCATTAAACATAACAGCAAAATGACAAACCATTTAAGGAAGCAATTTCATCAATAATATGCCTCTACAATGACATTTCATTTCCTAAACACGTTCATTGAAATTCTAAATTTAATTCCCACCTAATTACTAAATGATCTGACTGGCTATCTTTAACAATGTTCACGACCCATTGACGGGTTCCGTGACACACAAAGCTGTTGTGTTACACAATACAATTGCTGATAAAGTACTTCAAACACATGGTCATCTTCTCGTTTATGCAAACAACAAAAACGTTTTTGGGAATTACAACATAGGGCAGGACTGGCCACACTCTGCCGACACGACTGGTCACTTTTTCACACCAATTGCATTTAAAGCAATGAACGAAAATTCACGAGAAAGAATGAGCAAATAAATAATCAAAATTGATCAGAATAGTTGGCTCAAACTACCTCAAAAATGTTAATTTTTACGAAAAAACCTACAAAATTTCCAGAGATAAAAAATCGCTTTAATGTAACGGTGCAGTAATTTTGGTCACTAACGGCGGTTACGGGGCATTGTTCATTCCGTAATAGTTCAATAAACTTCATGCCTCAATGCACAATGACCTCGCTAGCCAACTAGGAAACGACGTGGTCACACATGAAAGGACAATAGTGAAAAGTGCTCATGGCAGCCACCGTTGGAGTTCAGTTCGAGTTTATTACAACAGGTGGCAGCCTTTCTTCTTCTTGGCAGGTTGTCTCTGTGGATTTTTCCTGTTAATCTGAGCCACAAGATCAAAGAAGATCTGCAAAACAAGAAGGCAAAGCACGGCATGCGATCAATGGGGGTGCGCAAGTGTTCCCAAACCCTGCGCACAGGGGGTAAGCAAAAACAAACTTTTCCACCCCCTGCATGCAGGGGAAGAGCAAACAAAGGTGTTTCCAATCCCTCCACAAGGGGTTAAGCAAACAAATGTTCCCAACTCAAAGGCACCTAGATTTCACTGCTCGCACATTGTGTACCATTCCCTTTGTGCTGTTGAACATTCACCCTCCCAGAAAACTGTTTAATCTCACGGACATATTTCTTTGCTGGTACATGGACCAAACCTGCTCTTACACAAAGCTATTTACCCCCAAAGGCACTTCCCCAATCCAAACAGAGTTGTCAACCGAGCTTCCGGTCTATTTTCATGTTACAGTCGAAAAACACACCGATACATTGAAATAGTCTACTTTGTTTTACACAGGCTTCTGTCCACTTCCTCCGCATGCAAGGACAAAGGTGCTGGAGCATGTTTGGTCCATCCCGGACAAAGAAATATGTCGGCCCGATGGAAAAAGTGGTGGGAATATGTGTCAACGAGAGATGTGTCATCGATAGGGAAATGGCGAACAAGTTTGTGCATGGGCTTGAGCCATGCGTGAGCTGAGAAGTCTTGGTGCCTTGAACCACTGCACCTAGAGGGTGAGCAAACAGGGGTGTTCCTACTCCCTGTGAACCGGGGTAAGCAAACAAATGTTTCCAAACCCTGTGTAAATGACGTGAGCAAACAGGAGCGTTTCCGAACCCTGTCCACAGGGGTAAGAGTTCCCAACCCTTTTGCATCGAGATCAGCAAATGGGAATGATCATAAATCCTGCGCAAAGGAAAGCAAACAAATGTTTGGTGGGCTAACAAGGATACTCCCAAACCCTGTGCACAGTGGTAAGCAAACAAGTGATGCAGGCCAAAACAACAGAGGAACCACAAAGTCTTGGATTACATGACCCGGGACTAGGTCTGTGATCACATGATCCAGGACAATTTTGATGATCAAACTGCAATTGGTTTTGGTGGCTTATACACTATTTTACTTGGAACCACAAATTAAATCTAAAGACTTCAAGAAACATGAGAAATTTTGCAAAGTGTAGAAATCAAAATGTAAAAATGATTTCTCATCACAATTTAATCTGTTGTTGAAACCAATTAAATAACATCGCATCCGCCACCTTTAATAGGCTTGCCAGTAAACTCATTAAAAATAAATGCTTTAATGAACGCTACAACATTTATAAAAGCACACTGAGGTAAACATTTTCAAAGTAAAGGTTTGATGCAAAAGCTACAGATTGCTACAACATTACAACCAGTTCAGCCAATGCTATCCTCGACAGTTGAAGACTAGCACCTGACACACATTGACTAGATCGCCTTTCAGGTATAATTCACAGGGGGACAAGGACCAGTATAGGTATAGTTCACAGGGGGACAAGGACCAGTATGGGTATAGTTCACAGGGGGACAAGGACCAGTATAGGTATAGTTCACAGGGGGACAAGGACCAGTATGGGTATAGTTCACAGCGGGACAAGGACCAGTATAGGTATAGCTCAAAGACAGAAAAGGACCAGTATGGGTATAGTTCACAGCGGGACAAGGACCAGTATGGGTATAGTTCACAGAGCGACAAGGACCAGTATAGGTATAGTTCACACTGGGACCAGTATAGGTATCCCACCCAAGTGAATCTAAGGACAGGTTTATTTATGAACAAAACCACCGTTTGCTTCTACACCACGATATAGACACCCTACATTCACCACCAAGGGTCACATTTCTTAAAACGCACCTCACAAATACCGAATTGAAACCCAATGAAACAAAATATTTTTTAAATCGTTGATGATCACAGAATTTTGAGCAGAAAATAATGCCCTGATGACTGTAGTCAAATGGCTGCACTTTTTAAAAATCATTATTTTTCCTCAAGATTATCATCCTTTCAACGAGGTCAAACAAAATGCCAGGCATAATTTGTAGAAAATACAAAAACATAGCGAACAAGAATTTGCAAGTTTTGTGTATTGAATATGTAAAATTAACAGAAATTACAATGGCTGAGAAAAAACATCATAAAAAGCATCTGAGGATTTTTTGTGCATGTAAACATTTTTGAATAACTGTCGAGGATTTTAAAATAAATGGTTTCATGCCATTGAGTAAAAATCAGTATTATAAAATGATAAGTCTGTGCCTTGGTGCCAAAGGTAAGTAGTTACCTTCATCAAATCCACTGTAAAAGCTATACCCCTGCACTGAATTTTCATGAGTCACGATCTGTCTTCCAGTAGAAATGACGTCATGACGTGTCGTGTGACAATAAATGTTACCGCTGCATCAAATCGAGCAGTTCAAGACGGACAATGTTTTACAATGTAATATCAAAAGCTCACTGAGTTCTTTCACAAAACAGTAAAGAGTAATTAAGATCAATTTGAGGGCAGCAACCAACCAATTTACGATTTTTTGATGATTCCAGATTAATGAAGGAATGGAACTTATACCAACTTTCCTGAAGAGCAAGCACACGACACATAACTAGAAGCCCACTTTTGAGAAAGTCTTCAGGCGGCCAAAATAATGCAAACAACCGAACCCCACAATACAGTGACCCAACACCTCAACTGAAGATGCTCATTGGCAGAAAAACAAAAATAAATGAGAGAAGCGCAGATTGGTTAAAGGAGCTACGAAACAGCGTGACAACATTGAGAAAGTTTGATATTTGCTTATAAACTAACTCTATTTAAATTGAATTTTGTAATTCTGCAAAAAATCAAGACAAAGGTGTCTCCAAAACTTCTCGTGTCTAATAATTTTATGCATATTAAAAGACAGAAAGTGAAAAAAGCTTGGTTTCACATGTCCAACACTCCTAGGCATTTAAATACACTTCCAGTCAAACTTTTCACTCTTGTGAGGAGAAAACAATGGAATTCTATGATTTGCCACATACTTATCATTTATTTGTTCAAACAGGGAAGAAAAATAGCAGTCTGGGTCCTAACCAGATGTTAGTATACCAACAAATCAGACTAATATAAAATACTGACAGTCCCAGAAGTTTGATAAAAGGTCAATTGCGTGTAGAGGCTGACACCAGTAAAGACGCAGAGTCAAAGGTCACAGGTCACCGACTCAAGGGCAAATTACCAGTAAAAAAACATTCCCCCAGTGAACATTTGTTGTATGTGAGAATTCAAAAACACAGCTGGATAGTCACATGGCACCTAAGACTAGTATTCCCCAACAGCTGATGTGGTGAAAGTGTCATTTCTGTGCACATGCGGCAAACGTACTTCCCCGTGATGGCACGTCATATTCCTTCAATTAAACAACACAAAAACTTTAGTACGCCTAAACTGTCATCACTCAAATAATGCGCTTAACGTGACAACTGTGATCACTCAGAGTGACAGCTCACCTCTTGAACATTGATTTTCTGTTTTGCCGAAGTTTCCATAAACGAGCAGGAGAACTCACGGGCCAAGTTCTGTCCCTGGTCCTTGCCGACCACTCGCTCGTCTTCCAAGTCACATTTGTTACCAACCAGGATCATAGGTACCTAAGCAGAGATGGAGAGACACAGACAGTGAGTAATAGAGACACAATGAGCATGGGCCATTATTTGGAAAATGCCATTTTTTGTCTCAATTAAGTTGTCTCTGTTTTTGTACACTGCCTTGAATCACGTGAATGTTTTCTAGAGTAGCAAAATATGCTAACAATTACAGACAATAATGTATTAATACATTTGACCTGTGACACATATCAAGTTTGCAGAATAACACCAGCCTTCAACGTGTCTTCACTGGACGTGTTAATGAAGCCCGACTCATCCCTCTCAACACACAAAAGTGCCCATCAACTCACATCATCACAGTCTTTGACTCGTAGAATCTGTTCTCGTAAGTCTGATAGGTCGTTGAATGTCGACTGTGCTGTGATGGAGTAGACCAATAAGAACCCCTGACCGTTTTTCATGTAAAGGTCTCTCATTGCTGTGAATTGTTCCTACAAGAATCAAGACAGTTTCACTTGGCATTTACTTGGGTTGTTTGTTACAAAAACAATAGACTTCAGCGCAAGATAAAACTAATCAGACAAAATATTATCTACCCATCATGCACCGGCAATTCTGTTGACAAAGAAAATACCTGACAGTAACTATAAGAGCGATAAAATTCAAATAACAAAATGGCGTCGACATCATACGAACTTTCTTGTTAATTGCCGTTCCTTCTCAGTAATGAGGCAAGACTATTGTGATCATCATCGTGTTTTGACCAAGTCGTCATGACAACAACTACAGGTCAGTTTGTCAGAATACTTTTAGCTTGTATTCTACAAAGTTCTGTAGGTGTAATGAGTGTAAAAAATATATTAGTACGTATTCTTGTTCTTACAATATTATACTAACAACATTGCTCTAATAATAACCTGTTGTATGTCTGTGTTTCTACTGTATGAGTGCATCTCTTCGTATATGTGTGTATCTATTGTATGTGTGTGTGTGTATCTATTGTATATGTGTGTATCAAATGCATGTGAGTGTATCTATTGTGTGTGTATCTATTGTATGTGTGTCTCCATTGTATGTGTGTGTATCTATTGTATATGTGTGTATCAATTGTATATGTGTGTATCTATTGTATATGTGTGTATCAATTGTATATGTGTGTATCAATTGCATGTGTGTGTGTATCTATTGTATGTGTGTGTATCTGTTATATGTGTGTATCCACTGTATGTGTGTATATCTATTGCATGTGTATGTATCTATTGTATGTGTGTGTATCTATTGCATGTGTATGTATCTAATGTATATGTGTGTATATGTGTGTATATGTATTGTATATGTGTGTATCCATTGTATGTGTGTGCATCTATGTCCATGCAACCTATAGGAACCTACGTACATATCCCAATTTAGGTACAAGCCCGTACATGCTTCATGATGATTGAAATTATTTGAGGCCAATTTTAGAACAAGGCCAATAGAAAAGTGGCAGCTCTCCACACTGTATGGCTTCTCATACCAGGGGCAATGCAGATTTATAAACTCAGTCACATGCTTTGTATGTCTCCATGGTAACCTACTGTGCCAGCTGTGTCCAGTATCTCCAGCATGCACTGCTGACCTTCGACCTCGACCTGCTTCCTGTAGCTGTCTTCTATTGTGGGGTCGTACTTTTCAACGAAAATTCCTTGGACAAATTGCACAGTCTGAAACACACAATGAAACAATGTGAAAAGCTCTCTAACAAAATATTTCAAAAACAAGAACCCTCACAATGAATTTCACTTTTTTATCCAAGTGTGTCATATCCGTTCAAAAACAATATCATTATTGATATTTGTAACATAATCTCATGCTTACAATCAAGAAACAGAAAGCAAGTGTCACAATCCTTCACTGTGTCAAGGTGTCAGTATATTTGTTCAGACACACAAACTAGTCTACAAGTCTTTCACCAGGTACAAAATGAGCACCTGGGCTATAAAGTTACCGAAGAGAGACCAGAACCCTGCTCAGAACTCGAATGAAATTTCAATCTCATGAAGTATACTTGGAGCATGACATATATGGCAGAGGGAAAACTTTTCTCACAACATGAGCAGCCAGTCAGTCACTTGACAATTTTGACTATCTAGGTCGCTCTCCTACTAGATGAATTACACTTTCCCAAGCTTCACCAAACTTTGCTTACCTTTCCCACTGAACAGCGATATCAAACTTAACTGAAAATTGTTCTCCTGCTATTTACGAATGTTTATGAATACGATCAATGTCATTCTTCATCAGATATGCTTTCTATCATTTATTTATGCTACAGTATTAAAGAACACATTTTGCATGTCACGTGATCACATATCGTTGCCGCGACCTCTAGCGATAACTTCGACGAAGCCTCGCTTAGACTATCCCCACTACACCAAAGTTTCCGTGAGTCCTTACTTACCAAAGCTTTGTTTTTAAATCCCACTATTTTAAGCGAAGTTTCGCTTGCCGATTAACTACCACAGTTAACTTTCCCACTTACCGAAACTTTGGTAAAAGCGAAGTTTTACCTCTAATGGGAAAGCAACACAAGTGTTGGCAACAGACCAGATATCAGTATCTTCTAACAATGTATTTAATGTAGAAACAAGAGCCTGCTTAATTAACTCGCATAGGGCGTTCCAAACATAAGGAAATCTGATGAGTCAAGAACCCAGAGTCCAGAGTTTGAACGAGAAAGTCTCGGGGTTTTTAACTTGATTAAAATCTAATGACTCAAGAAATTTTTATCATTAGCGATGTCTGACTAATTTTGAAATCCCAGAAATATAATAGGATAAAATACACAGGAGTAATTCCAATGATTGTGCCCGAAAAGGATTCATGAATACCAGAAATTTACATCACCCATTTAGGTTGAAACTGATGCTACACAGTCAGAAGTACATCACGTGTCAGCACCAAGTACATCACATGTGTTAGCACCAGTGATTTTATGAACTGATACAGATAACTGACAGAATTTTCATTGAATCAACCAACAACGAAGGTCATGAATATTTTTTCCACATTGATCCAGCGAAATTTTCCCAGTAAAAAATTACTAGTTGGTATTATTTCCAATTTTCACATGAAAACAGCACTACTGTGAATTTACCACTATTCACAAGAAAGTCAAGTTCTATATTTATTCCAATATCAATGGTAACGGAGAGCCTACAGTTAGCTGAATCAGTTTTCAAAATCCTACAATGAACACACCTGGGAATTAACTATGGATGATTGTAGCGCAGAAAACGCAAGTGTCTAGACTGCACTATGACTCATCTTTATGGGCAACTCAGTTTGTGCAAGAAGGTGCTCTATAAGTGCACAGTACACATGATTGATCTTTCACAATTTAACATAAACCCTTGCATCTCCTTTGCCTCAGTAGCTGACACACACCCCGGCAGCACTCAGGAAATAACACAACGCACATGAATTCTCAATTGACCGACATTTGTGACGACGTACTATAGACCAAGCTCAGTCTCCCATAATGCCGAGGATGTTGACAGAACATTTCCAATTATACTGACAAGCCGTCTTCAGATTGCAGGTTTTTGATTTTTTGCACCAAGGTTTCTACCTTCAGCATGCACTTTTTCAATACCTGACTGACTGAGCCCAGGTTTGAAATGATATATACTAAAAATGTAGATGACATGATATGAGCAGAGACAGTCGCATGTACCGTAATTATCACAAGATATATGTGTTCACATCGACCATGTCTATGAATGGTATGCCATGATATAAATGGTTAATGAGAATTTATGTCAATGGTTGATATAATTTTTTATCCACGCTTTATTATTATCAGTTGTGATAGTTTATGATTTCATATCACCGAGAAGTGATAAATGATAAAAACGGCTTTTCTAGTTTAATGAGAAAAGACAAGTTTTACCTACTTTTGATGCAAACTGGTGGCTGTTATTTGCTATCAACCCGTCGTCTGCTGTCCGAAAAACCGGGTGTGATTTGAGGTGGCTGTCAGACAGATCAAATTTGCCAAAAAAGTAGCTGGTAAGAGGCTTACTATGACCGCATAGTTAGAATCTAGTGAGGACGAACATTCTGAATCTGTAGTCAGACTTTTTCTAGCACTTGCAGGGAAGTGGTTATTTCGGGGAGAAAATTGTCAAATTTGGCGTTTTTTTGCAAATAGTTTTGTAATTTGTGTGACAGGATTTTCTTGCCATGTATATTAACCGATCAGAAATCTGTACAGTTCGATAGTTTTAACCGGCTTTCATAAGATATTTTTCATTTTTCACTAGGACGTCTTAACTTTTCGAATTATTCGAGATTTTCTGATAACGCTGTTCCTTTGTTGACCGATTTGCTGTACAGTGGTTGGTTTACTGAACAAGACAGTAGCCTATTTCTTACTGATTTCTGACATCTTCGCTAGTCATATGAATGCTATCGTGTTGCTCATAATCCCCACTATCATCATCATAATCATCGTCGTCGTCGTCGTCATCTCCATCATCGTCTTTTCCTCCGAGCGCTCTCGCACTGTTGTCAGTTTACCGGCTATTGAACAAGACTGCAGGTTATTTCTTACTGATTTGTTCGCTAGTCACATGAATGTTATCGTGTTGTTCATAATCTCCGCCTTCATCGTCATGATCGTCGTCGTCCTCCCCCCCATCGTCCTGCTTTCACGTAATTTCGCCAAGTGTCGCTCCTCCGAGTGCTCTCGTATTACGTTAACACCTTTTTAAGTCAAGTTTTCTTTTTAAGAAAGGTACATTCGTAACAAAATAACCCCCTGCTTGATTTTAATGAAACCTTTTCTCAATGAAAACCACCAGTTACCTCAAAAACACTGTTAGGAATTTTCAGTTAGTCTTTTCAAATAAACTCGCAAAACGTAAGGTATTTTTGAAAAAAACAGAAGTTGTATTCGTCTTTGTCACATTACGCAAAAACTAGGCCTCTATATCGAAAATCCTAAGAGCGTTTTTGAGATTGATGAATAAATAATAAGTCTGGAAAGTTCCAGCGAAATCCACCTAGCCATTTTCGAGAACTCGTGTGCTAAGTTCCAATAAAGTCGATTTGCCGAAGCCAAGAAAAAGCCAATTAAACTGAAACAAGTGAAAATCTCAAAGTCTTCGGTTAATTACTCGGTGAAAACTTGTTTTCGGTAAATATAACCTACAGATGCCTTAACCATGTTAGCTATTTGAACATTCACTCGCAATGTCAACTGAATTTCCAGCACTGCGTAATTAACTTAATTATCATTAAATTGTTCCACCCCTAGCCACCAGGTGGCATCAACTGTTACTGTTGTTTGACAGCTTATTCTTATACACGTTCTGTACACGTCAGGCGCCGGGAATAAACAGATAACAAAAATCGAGTCGGTATAATATTTAAAGCATGTCGTCAGCATGAGATCAAAACAGTGAAATATCGATTTACTTATTGAATTAAGGAATTTGGGTGAGTATTTATCTCTTTTCACAACTTGCTGTGTTCGTGACCACAGGGCACAGAGGCGTGAGGCGACTCATAGCATTCGTTCTCCACAGCGGTAAGCATGTAAACGCACAACTACCTCAGGATCAAAACTACGTCTTGTCTATGTTTTCGCCGGCACCGTTCTATCATAAATACAACTCGCTGACTCAATATTATGGCGACTCGGTGAATGCAAGGACTGAGGGTACATACGAAGCTGCTCTGTACCTGGTGGGAGATTCGATTTGAGCGACAGCCCTGTAACCTTTGACCTCGGATAGGTATTAAAAAATATCCACGCGGTTGTGTGGTTCCAAGGTGGTTCTGCTAAATCTTTTTTCTCACTACACGGTATATATTTTGTATTTGAAGTTTCCTAAGAATGAAGATAAGGTATTTTGCTAGACTAATCTGGAATATTGTAAAAATGGCCAATTTTTGTGAATAAGGTTTGAGATAACCTTAACATACTCTCTGGTTGTAAAGCCACACTTGGACAAAATTCTGCCAATCATCAATATAGAGTATATATATGATCCCTCTCCTACTAACATGTGGATATATAATACAACCATTTGATTAGACAAATTACCATAGAAACGTTAATGAACACTGGTAATTCCTTAATGAGGAAAATGATTCGTCTGCACAGTGAAAAATTATATCACATTCACTTCCAAATCTAATGAAAATGATACCGACTCTACATGCATAAACATAGTGACAGTTATAGATAAAAACAGGAAATTAATAAGGTCTATGTCTCTCTTGAGTACTAGAACTAATAAAATGAAACATTTCAGATAACATGGGAATTAAGTCAGTAAATAAGATTTTATGGTGTACATTACTAGTAATACTAAATATAAACAAGATAGGAAAACTGGTTAGAAAGTGTTACAAAGTGTCAGAAGGGGTTCAGTAATTCCTCAGTTATTTACCAGTGCTAGTACGAAATAAACAGACAGATAAGTAGACAAGAGAAATTGTATTAAATTGTATTCAACTGTCAAATTTCTGAAAAAACAATAAGCAACGTCAGACAATAATTCACTCGAAATTCGTTTCAAAGTTTGTGTCGACTTCCAAACTTTAAACAGATAACAGTTAAATTCCTACCTTTGTTTCATTTATTAGGTGAAATCAGTGCATTTGCCACCACAGCAGTCAGCACACATCAAACACGTACTAAATTCCAACAGGAAGTAAACAAATGTAAGTCAGAATTGTTCGGCAAAAATCGGTGAAACACACGCTTCAATCCTTTTATCCTCGTTTGCGGAAGGAACTGAGTTTGAGATTGAATGGCTCATACTTTTTAATGGATAGAAACTGAAGAGCTGTGCGTAAGCAGACCACGGCACAACCTTTCTTTCAGTCAACGATTTCGACAGAACTTTAGTGACCTCAGACTTCATTTTGCGACCTGGTATATTCACCAAGTCGCCAAATGCAATTCGCATCAAGCCGAGCTCCGAGCACTCCCCAGTGAGTCTCAACTTAATCCACACAAAAAAATCAAACATTGTAATTTTCCCTTTTTCAAAGACAGTGATTAGCAAGCTCCAATGTTGCATTATGACATCTACACTGTACAAACCGTGCAAGTACTGGACTCGATCTCCTACACCTTCGATATTACATTATGACCTCTACACTGTACATACTGTGCAAGTACTGGAAACTTCCTTACGGTAACCTTCATTTTTGTGAGAAATTTGGCAAAGCAGAATTTCACTTATTAACCATATTGTGTGCTAAACTAATGAATGTTTACGTGTCTTGATTCTAAATCTGACCTGGGGATTCAACACCATTATACTTACCAGAGCACTCTTGCCCACACCACCACTTCCAAGGACGACCAGCTTATACTCCCTCATTGTGTTTTTACCTGTTGGAAGATTACAACACATCATTACAATATGGACTTCAGTTCCTAAAAGCGCCATGTCATACGCAATAGCACCCTAAGATTGGTAACAGTCGGATATAACGTGCCCATATTTTAACAATCAGTTTCCTTCACTGAATAGCAGGCATCAAACTGGTTCTCGTTATACCCAACTATTGCCCAAAATGTACATGTACACGGCACTCACACACCTGAAGCGTGTTCAATAGAGTGAGCGCCCGCGAGCGATTTGAGCGCCCTCGTCCTGAACAGCTGTGTTCACGTTAGCGCTCGCGAACAACCTCGAGAGCATGTTCGCTTAGATTTCCAAGATGGCGTCCTGCGAAGGCTTCACGCCTGCAACATATATGAACCCATTATGGTTCTGCAACACAAAAACTAACCTCAAAAGTTGACCGACTCATCCGAAACTGCGACTTAAATTGCGGGTCGCTGTAGCGAGGAACAGTTTCCTCGACGTAATTTCCGATTCTTGTCGGGCCAAAGCCTTCACGGTTGTTGTCAATTGGGCTGCCGATATTAATAATTATTGGAAAAGATTAATCATATTTATCGCTCAGCACGCCATAGGAAGGACTGTTAGTGTTAAGCTCATCGGCTAACACGTTCAACACAATCTGCTTCAGAGTCGCCATACTGGATCGCACAGTGAGCGCTCACAGCTGTTCAGGAGCTGTTCCTTGTGTTCGCGAGTACACGCTAGCGGGCGCTCACTCTGTTGAACACGCTTCTGATGATAAAGCTAGCTGTGCCTCCTAAAGGCAGTTTTTAGGTCACAGTGGATGGGAAAACACCACCAGGTCACCATCAATTCCACGTGCTATGTGAGTTAAAAGTGATTCTAAACTTGTGGGAACTTTTTGATCATTGAAGGAGAATTTTTGAGAATTTCACATTATTCTAAACTACTTTACAGAACAGAATATAGAGCAGATAAAATTATATATGACCCCAAAATTGAGGCATCGAGGCCCCTGATAGTGAACACTAGCCTGCAACTTGTAGCAGCACGTTTGCATTCTACCGATTTGTCATCAAACGCTTGCACCTGAACAGGCTCAAATAAATCTATGTAACTCCCTGGTCATAAATCGAATTTGGCAGAACACTCATGCCAAACTTTTATGAAATTCCACTTTTAAAAACCCAGGTAATAAATTAGTTTTCAAAGCATAGCTTCACCATGTTTATTTAGATACCACCTGATCACATTCGATTCCCTGACTCATCTGCCTTGCATTTTTGACACACAGTTACACATTTTAAACATCAGAATCAGCTATCCACAACAAGAGTGGATAAAAAATTGTTTACCAGCTGACCACATGCATGAAGGGTTCATTGATTCTTGACGCACAAGGGTGACTCAACCGTTAAGTGTTGTGTGAGTACTTAACAAAAATACCCAACAGGGATGACAACACAGTTGTACTGAGAAAAAACAATGATGTACGGCCTACCCTTTCAACTCAAGAACAAGACTTTATGAAAGCTGATTTCTGTCAAAAATCAAACTTTTTACATGGCCTTTCACAGTCGCTAAACAGGCCTTACACAAACTGTAAGTTATGTCAGCGTATGGGAGAACAGGTAGTTTATTACTGCTTGAGACAAAATAAGTTAAGTTCAACCAGACTGTCAGCATCATTCCATACACCCCCATTCTGCTTTGACATCAATTTCATTTAAAAGGGGTTTTGGTGGAGTGTTGATGAAAATAACCCTGGTGTTTATTGCCAGCATTTAAACTGTGAAACAGCTGATATTTCCCTCACTCATGTGAAAACTAGAACACAAAAGTGGCCAGTAACAAGAAAAACCTAAAGGCACACAAACAAGAGTGTGGGTAAATATGAACATTCTGAAGTGAAGGAGTGGTTATATCGTCACGATGTTCACTCAAATCTCAATTTCAACTTTACGAGACTTCAAAGAGCAATTTTACCTCTTGCCACATGCAAAACAGTTTAGAGAAAAATGCCAAAAAGTCAACTAGACCGATAGAACCCAAAATGTGACATTGCAAAACAATGGCTAGTAGTAGGCCATCACCAGTCTTACCAGGCATTTTTCCAACTGCTGTGAAATATTCCCACGACAACAACCAATGAAAACGATAAAGGACAGGTCCTCCTGCCTTCCTTGCACAGTAATTATAAAGAAACGACACAACACAACGACCACCCTGTCTCACCGCGAGCTGACACAAGTATGGCTGACTGTTAATATGTGGCAGATATAATGTTACAAGATATGCAGTGATATCCCACAGTCAGTGATGACTATACACCATGTAATTCCCAGTAATTATAACCGGATATGTAATCCTCCGTAATTAGCACGCAATGCAAGCCACCACTGGTAAATGCAACAGATTAAGTCAAAGGCAGCGAAAATCTTTGTTAATACAGTTCTCCACCCATCTTGACGAGCTGAGACTTGTGAGCAAAGTGTAACGAATGATAATGAAAAGCATTTACTCATATAAATGAGTTAAGCACACAGGAAATCCTGGTCTAATCACAGAAGAACACATTGACAACTACAAGGGCAATACCCATCACGAGGTAAGGAATGCCTGGCTGGCTCTGTCTTCACTATATGAAGTACTACATTTATTGCCAGCTACAGGAAGACCCATTGGCAATAATTCCACACAATTCTGGAACATGTTAATTAAACAGGATTTATAGAATGGATAGTTAATTGCCATTTCCAATCTAGAGAATGACACTTTTCAAAGCTTGGCCACACTAAGCAGTAGCTTAATGCCTTTGTCATATAGGCTGGAATTTGATTGTTGCCGCTGTCACATGACCTGTTTTATTAGGAAAATTTAGCAAAAAAGAAAGGTAAATTCATAGCAGAATAACAGGATCAATAACACATTTTGTATGATATAAACGCTGAAGATAAAATCTCAAAAACGTGGTTACAAATTGCTAATTTATCGTTTCATTTGTTTCATGCAACTTTAAAAAGTATAAAATCACAGAACTCCCATTTTTGATAGCCATTCATGCATACATGGAACATTTTGAAATCAATTCCTGGCAGCATTTTGGAGAGCAGTGTTATAGTAGATTATAAGCTATTTCTGAGATGCTGTATTGACCAAAATTGGACATATTTCTAGGCTCCTATATAACCATAAACCACTCTGATTCAAGAGGTCCACTTTCCACAATGGATAAGGAAGCAAGAGTGTTTAAATCTAAACTTCCTCATTCTTTAAGACATCATTTAACACCTTATGGTGTCAATTAAAATTGATTTTCAAAAATGTGAATGAAAAACAAGTTTCAAACTAACTTAATTTCCTAAGCTTTTTCTGAATAAACTAAATGGCAGATTTATCCGACTCAATGTGCTTACAAGTAGGAACACATTTTTCACATACACTACTACGGTAAAGTGGTCGCGTGATTTTCGGACGGCCCGACATTTTCGACCAAGAATAAATATTTCCGAAATGAGTTTTTCATAGTCCACGAAATTCGTACAAGGTCCAAAAACCGTTTTTCAAAGATCCTCGAATTTCGTACATTGTCATAAACATCGGAATTTTGTCCCGCGACTTTCGGACAAGGAAAATTTTAGACCTCACAACCATCAACAAGGCCCTCTCGTGTTTATTTACTAAAGCAAGCCTGAATCACAACTGTCTTCTCCCCCACCTTCAATGAAAACAGGAATTTTTTGAAACTGGAATTTTGAAACAGAATTCCATAAATACCCGTTTCCCAAATGAGCCCAAATAACATGGAAGAACAATATACCATACCTACTTCCACTGCATGACTTGACAATGGTAACTCTCCACTTATTTTGCACAAAATAATTGAAAAAACTCACCTTCCCATTTGTCACAGGTTGATTACTTTGCTCCAAATATGTTTATGACATCTACGCAATACAAACTAGTCTAGTAATAGACAAAATTTTTCTCAATCTGTTTTTTTTTTGAGAAGAAATCTGACAAAATAGAATTTGACTAGCTGACCATATTGTGTACTACCATATAATAAAATAGGTAAAGAATTAGTGCAGTCCACTGAAAGGAAGACAACACTCAAGTTATCTTGGAAAGTAAATACCAGTTGGTCATTAGTCACCAAGAGGTCAAACAGCACTGACCATCCCATAAGTGATGTCTTTAAGACAACAATGACTCCCTCTAGGCTTTCAGACCCTTAGGAATATTGGAACATAATATAAGGACGAAATGTACAGAAATGTGAGCACTAACCACTTACTGAGAACCAGATTTTGAGAACCAGTTAGTTGTGTGGTATTCACTGCAGGAAACTGGTTCTCACCTCATTCACAAGTTAGTGTATTTGATCTACAAAACTGTAGATTTCAAATCAGTAAAAGTTTATGGTAATAGTCGGATATCATGTGCCCATATTTTGAAAACCAGTTCGATGAGGGTTATTCAGTTGGTAAAACTGGTTCTCAAAATGCTGGCACGTTATATGTGACCATTACCTATTTATGAAAGCAGAAAGACTGTAGAATTAGATTTTTGACGTGACCACGTTTTTAAGTGGTAAAACTTAGCAAAAAAAGACGTGTACAACGAGAGCAAAACAACGACATAAATGGCATGGCCAATTTTATTATGATAAAAAATTAGCAATTTACAAAATCTCAATAACATTATGGATTGCAGATTCCTAAATCATTCTTTCAGTTTTCTTTTATGCAACTTTAATTTTTTTCATGAAAATCATAAGACCTGTTTTGTGATGGCCCTTTATGTAGAAGTGGAACATTTAAAAACGTATCCCTAACAGCATTTTGGAGAACAGTGCCCGAAGAACGATATCTTCACATTTCATATTCAATCAGATCGGCCATCTTTGAGATATGCCAAATTTGTACAATTTTCAAAGGCCCTACAATACATGAAAAGTTCCTTTGGACTAGAAGTAACACCCCTGGAGATGGTATACTTACACATGGAGACTTTTGGTAGCTATGTAATTGACAATCCTTTAAAATACACAACTCCAACAAGCAGACACTGACCTACACAGACAGTTCAACACCCTGACACATAAGAAAGTGTTAATTGTATTCCCATTCCTTAGGCTGGCATTATCTACAAGTTTGTGGGTGTTGGTCATTAGTATGGGGAGATAAATTGTTTTTATATGGATCTAATCTAAAGGGTAATGATAGTTCAAGCTTGATGTTTGCATGTACTGAATCATGCTACATGTAGCAGTCTTGAGATCAGGGTGAAGTTAGAGACAAAACACAACTGAGTGTGAGAAAATTGTGGCGAAGGTTTTGAGTCAGGCCAGAACAAAAACATGGCATTAGGAAAAGAAAATATGAAAAAAGACACAAGGTTGAAAAATAATAAGGAGTATTTCTGACTGAGTCACATGTGAATGACTGTATTAACTTACCACTTGTACCTGTATAAACTTTAGGTTCCTGTGAAACAGTGCCATCTATTGTTGCATGTTACCATCTGATGTCACCCAACCTTCTGGTAATCTGAACACCAAAGCCAACTTTGCTAAGCACTTTTACTGCCACTTCACTCAATGCCAATGTCGCCCTCTGATGGCTAAGATATCTGTACGGGTTTTTGCCTATGTTAGCTGCACAAAGGGGGCGCTAATGGCAGTTTACAATATCATGCGACCATCATTTGGCAGAAAATGTTTTTGAAAAGTGATTTTTTCTCCTAATTTAGAACAATTTTTAGATGCTGATTTGTCTTGACTGCTGGGATCAAAGCTAATATGGCAACTTGATATTCTGGCAATGTTGTTACATTAAAAATTGTTAATATCGACTATGGAGCCACAGTTTCAACTGTCTGCCGATGTACATGTAGTAAGCTTTCAGAACTATATTGTTTTCAAGTTTCAGTAAGCAAAGAATGATTTTATAGTCTTATTTTGTTTGTGCACCCAAACTGACAAATTGACACTGGGAAGTGAGTCTAACAGGAGAAGGATGGCAGTGAGAGTTAAGCCCCCAAGTATCATTTTCAACTAAGCAATTTTAGGGTTGGCTTACACCAATTAAGCCACAATAGTTGTCTAGTGATAATGCTACTTTTGTTGGACACTGGAAATAAAAGGGTAAAAGAGACCCATTTAATAAGAGTAAAAAAATCCATTTTTGTTTTCTAGCCAGCTTAACAAGGAAAAGTGGAAATACCGGTAGGTCTCTGACTGCTTGTGCTATTAGGAGTGTTTCTCACTTCTACTTTAATGATTTTCATTGCCTGGTATATTTTTCTAGTATTTTCACCAAGGGAACTTAACTGCAGTAAGCTTCAACCAGACACAACAGTTGGGTAACATAAACACCACAGCTTGACACTGTTTAGAACAGATGTGAACGTTTATAATACCAAGGCCATTCTATAAACCATTCTCTCTAAGTTGGCACAAAATCACACTCACAGCCAGCAATCAAGGTCTGTGACTGAGGGGGTTAGAAATGACCTCCTCAGCAATAGAAACACATCTGACATGCTTGCTCATCATTCTTCAAGCACTTTGACAGAAAGGGAAACAAAGAACAAAGAACAGACATGGAAAAAATAAAAGGTCATCAGGGGCACAACATAGGGTGATATCCGTCTGACACAGGGCAGGTACTGTTGTCTGTCTCCTGTGATTGTCAAATTTCATTCCATCCACCATTGAAGGGAACAGATATCAAGACCAACACAAACACAAAGAAAACCAAAATTGTCTCAAGGATACTCCACAGTACTTGGATTTGTCCACATCAGTGGTACTCTCTTCACTAGAAACACATGGTAGCTTTTGAGCCAACGTCCTGAGCGTTCATTTGGACGCCCTAGCACTAATCTGGACGCCCTGGCAAGGACGCCCAATGTATCATTTGGACCCCACTGTAAATAGGAACCTTTCAAGTTTGGACTCGCACATTGTAGTGAATAGCAGGAAGCCTCTGAAGGCCCACAGTGGGGGCTCTTTTTTCAAAGCAGGAAGAAATATACTTTGTATATGCATTGTTGCTATTTTGACACTTGATTGACAGTACTGTAAAAGTCTTGGTCTACAGTTTTTTTTAGAAAAATGCTCACCATAGAAGGCTGTTTTATAAACTTAGATGTAAAAACCTTGATCTATGCATTTTTTGTAAAAAATCTGTGTGTTTGGGGGTATTGCTGGGGGTGGGGGGTTACGCGTCGGTATCATGGGTGCCCTGGAATATTGGGAATCCCATTTTGGACACCCTATTTTCAAAATCCTGGATAAAGGTCTGCTTCCCAGTAGGAACACATATGCCGAATTGCAAAATGATTCTTAAGAGTGGATTAACCGACAAATACTTCAAAATAATACAAATGGCCACAAGGTGGCATACAACATCAATTCCAATTGTGCATTGTGGGTAAATACAGCAAGATTCAAGTGACGGTGTGTAATCCAAGACGACCCTATTGAAGAAACTTTAATGCATACACATCCCCCATTACAATTCCCAACTCTTAATTCTGTGATATTAACTGATAATACAACGCCACCTGTAGGGTGGTAATAATCACTGCTTTGTTATTTATATACAATCATTTTGACATTTTTCATTTTAATGCCAAAAAGCACAGACCCCCATTGTAATGCTCACTAACACCAAAAAAGTGGCAATCTGTAAGGGTGCAAAGGAGTGAAAGTAAAGCACTGTAAATCTCACCGATTTCGGACAGAAATAATTGCTAAAATTTCCCTTTTCTTATTTTTCACGGCATTCTTACATTGCCGTGAGTGCCCAATTTTTGCATAATGGACCAGGTAAATATCTCACAAAACGTGAACAGGGTTAAGAATAAATTTGGTTCTATATATTTTATGTAAAAAATGAAAAAATAAAAATTAAGCTCTCGTCCATGTTGTGTCCTAAACTGATGAGATTTAGGGTGATTTACTTGCCCCACTGGTTGACTCAGAGGAATGTAAGCAGTCCAACTTTTCAAAGACTAGGTTAATCATACTTTGTCTCAACAAAAAATGCAGTTCCTACTGGAGACACGACAGCTGTCTCTCACATTCAGCCAAGGACAATCTTGTATCACGCAATAGATTTTCGTAACCAATTAACAGAAAGTGCTTAGCAACTGACTATCAATTATTATCAGTAATCAGATCTTTAAATGAATAGAATCAAACCTGGTTATTGCGTAAACTTCAGACATGGACAGATAAGGCTATACACTGAAAACGTCAATTTGTCCTTTTCCATCAACAGGGACGCTTCGCTTCAGTGTTTCAGATGCAGGTCGAGAAGCTCAACTTTGCTGTTCACGTCAACATATATAATTAAGTAGCGGAATTATTAATCAGATGGAAATAGTCAAAAGTTAATGTTCAAAATGTACTCATGTGAAGAGTTGCTGGTTCGTAGACAAAAGTGTGGCTTGATCAACAGCAAAATCCTGTACTAGTACTATTTACTACAACTAGTTCTCTTTACTACTACCACTACTACTACAACTACTACAACTAAATAGTGACACAGCTCTATTTTACCCATAACTTGCTGCATGCCATGTTTATTACAAGGCCACCTTCAGGAAGATTGAATAACTACTTGAGCATGTCTACTGCAAAATGATCATTGTTTGATTTGTGGCCAGCATTGTTCAATTTGATAGATTATACTTTTTAATATTTCGTAATAAGTAACCAAAACTATTAGAATCATTGTGTCTGATACTAAAGTATAATTTCTATTCAAAATCTATCATTCCGTCCATTTCCATTATCGCGTAAAACCAGGGTCTATAATTATTTACTGGCGTTCAAATAGAACAACTCCAAATCAAAGGTAAAACAGCAGACAATCACAGTGGAGCATACAATTGTCAAGTGCGCCAAACTGAAGAGCAAGTGAGAACCTCATGTGACATCCAAAATAATTGCAGCCAGCATTCAGGCAATCAGGCAGTCCATTCTTCATATATTGTATGGACATTGAGATGTATATTCTAAACAGAAATAATGTATATTCTAAACAGAACTAAGATTAAAAAGTCCACTTGCCCTACATGCTGGAACCCGAAACTGGGTCGCCAGTCTGTGAGTTGCCCAACTAAACTGACCAATTGCTCGCTGTTGGGCGATTTAGAGAGGTCTTTAGAACGTACAACACAACTGAAAGTCAACTGAAACACCACTACGCCACTGGTCAAATATAGCCATCCCTGGACTGCTACATTCGAATACAGGCAAACAATCTTCCTACTCCCACAATGCAGGCAGCGCTGCCTGGCGGCAGATCTGAGAAACATTCCTAACCCCCTAGAATTTTCCCTCACTAACATATGTACAGTCAAGTGACCTAATTACCGAACGTTTTGGCACATTTTGCATTATATATAATTGAAATTACTACAGATTGTTGTAAATTCTTTGCTGAAATAAAGGTTTACCTTTATAGAATAATTCTGTTACTATATCTTGTCACCGAAAGCAATATTTATGTTCTGACTGATCCTTAAAAAACACAACTAGCAAACCTTCGGAGAACCTAAATATCGGACACCATGTTTCCACATACGCCACACCACTGAAAACTGACTAACCACGTAATGTCCGCGGGCACATTGTAGCCAAATTTCAGCTCGAGCGTTTTGACATATATGGTGCTAGAACACAGGTCCACTTGCAACAAAATTATCCATAAAATGAAATCTGATGATGGCGACAAGTCGTTTCGATGAATCAGTGCAGACGACTAAAGCATGTGCAAACTCATAGCAGCTTTTAGTACATCTCTTTGGCTTCTTGATATGACACCCGCATGTACGCGGTCGGGGTTTGACTTGAGTTTAAAAACAAATGAAAAAATGGAACAGTGACATATTGTCAGTTCAATGAGATGGTTTCATTGTGGAAAAAATACTTTGTTTTCAATTTTTATAACTGATTTATGCTATCGTCCACTTCAGGCCGACTTGGGCGTCTAAATTGCACCCTCTCTCGGTGAAATCAAAACGAGGCAATGCTGTAAAAAAACGAGACGGTGCTGGACATTGAATGCATTACAGCGGAACAAAAATTGGTGTCATTTAATTCACAGATTATTCTTCAAGTAAGATTTTATGAAATGTCCGATATTTAGGGTCCGTCCAATAATTAGGTATAGTACACTATGTGTAAGCTGCTGTAGTAGTAAGGTGATAGAAAATTCAAACTTGGAGGCAATTACAAAACGACGAACAATCCATGTTCACAATATGGGGGCTTTGTATCTTAAGCCTAGGAATCCAAACGCAGGTGCCAAATGGTCAAAATATGTCAATTTTCTTGAACTATTTGGCTTAACAAAACACCAACTTCCCCTGCAGCAAAATCAAAACTAGGTTACTGCAAGGAGTCAGAACAGGTAATGGGGAACACTGAATCAGCCTTCCTTCATACAGCTATGCATGACCATAATGTCCCTTTCTACAGTACATAGGAAGGAAACAATTAACAGTTTATGGTCCAATTTAAAAGTGTTTAAAGGAAATGAGCTGCAACTTTAGGTGGCACTTAATTAAGGAAAGATTTTATGGTAAGTAATTAATAACTCCAATACTAATTCGTAAACATACAGCAATTCAATTATTCTTACAATCCATAGAAACTAGAAAATCTGTTTTAAAAGTGGTGTTACTTTTATAATGACGAAGGTTTATTCAATTACTAGTTGAAATCAAACGGCTCTCTTCACAAACCGAGTGAGGAACCGGAAGTGTTTATTTACATCCCGTAAATGTCGGCTATTTATATGAAATCTAACATTTTGAATACATACTCAACACCTCTGTCAAACTACGTTTGTATTTCTTTAGACAGTTATGTGATTCGTGACCTTATTTCGATAATATTTCACACAACATACAAGCAAAACAAAAACCCTACCTTCGGGGCGAGGTTTGAGTGCTCAACAGCTACAATGACGTCACGTTCTCTGAACTAAACATTTTACGGGAGATCTAGTATTCTTAAAAATGTATTTACTTTTATGTTAATCTTTTTGTTAAAACAATGACAGTTCTTGTCTTAAATCAAAAATTAGAAAAATATTAACAGTAATAACTATAACTCTTCATTTCTCAGACTTCAAGCGAATAATCTATAACACATTTGTGATTTCATATGCTCTCCCTATAAATAAAATTTCAAATCCAAGTCGCGCACGCGCACCTGCTAGTTTCCGGTTTGTTTTAATGCAGGACAGAGCGTGTGTTTCCTTTCTAAAATTGTAATATTTCTTTCAACGTTTTGACAATTATTCAAGGTTTCTATTTTTTATTCCCTGTTTTCAAATTTTGTCATCAACTGAAAAGCTTTCGCGCCTGCTCCTGAATTAAACGACCAGCGAAACTCTACTTCCTACACAGTTGATCTTATTTGATTGTGAGAAACGCTGGTTTCTTGCGAAGTGATGAGAAACCGTGGCGAATTTTCTATAGATATAGAAAATTGTGAGCCTTATGTCTCGAGATCAAAGTTGGATATGATGATGTTGAACGGATATCTCAGATGGGCTTCTGGTGAAAGCCAGAAAGCTAATCTTTGATGATTTCTCTTTCCTGATCCAACACCAGTCAAAACGCGATAAACTCCCAGGCGTCCTTAGGCAATGACCATCGCCTCTGTTGGCCCGAAGCAGAGGCGATGTAGAGGCTATAGGCGCTCTGTACGCCGGAAGCTTTTCGGCGAATTATGCCTCGCACCGACTAAACCATCAAAGTCACGTTGTTACAAATACCTTTTGCGCATAGAGGAACACCTTAGGAGGTTGTCGATGTGTTTAATTCCTTCCAACTCGAACAAATACTCCCGTTATGAAACTTTTTCTTCGAGCAGTCCCTATTTCAGTTCCCAAAATCGTGAACTCA
>NMRA01000443.1:149656-209053 GCA_002633005.1 Phoronis australis | reverse complement strand
AAAAATGTTCATTGAAATTATAGACACATGGTGAACAGAGCCACCTGGTGGCTGCCAAAAGTATTGCTCACAGGTTACTTTAGTTTTTGACAATATTGGACAAGACAACTAGTTCTTGTCTGTCAATCATCTAAGTTCTGAACAGGTCCTCCTGGAGGCAATTTGTTTGCAAGTGTTGGATTTTATATTTTAACCTATTAAAAATAATTTAAAAATTATGGGTCATGGGTTGGAGAAATAAATGAAAAATACGGGCGGTGGGTACGAAATAAAAGTGCCTTCCCCCCCCTCCCATACAGATTTTGCTGGAACAGCCCTCATTTGATAGAGGGGCAAATGACAAGAAAAAGACAAATGCAAAAACTGGCCACTAGGTGGTGCAAAATAACTCGAATCCATCTGATAATGGGAGGAATGGATAGTGTCTCCTCACCAATAGGTGCTTATATTCCAAATTTTATGAAAATTGTTGATGACCTTTGAATGTATACAGGTAAACGTAAAAAAATTAAAATTGCCATTAGGGGGCTCACCGGTAGTCGGAAAGCCGTAATCCATTGTCAACATCATATAAATACACTAAATTTAGTAGATTCTGCATAGTTTGGAGGACATACAGCAATGGGCACAAAAAAAAACAACTGCAACTATGAGGCAACACAGTAGAGGAAGTCGGAAAATCATTGCCACCCACCCTCTTTGTAGTATGAACATACATGCCAGTTTTCACAATCATTCTTAGCGTGGTTTGGTTGACTCGAAAACAGTAAAAGTGGCCACTAGGTGGTGCAAAATACCTCGAATCCATCTGAAAACGAGAGGTTAGTGTCACCTCACTAATAGATGCCTATATGCCAAATTTTATGAAAATCTGTTGAAGATAGAGAGGTAAACGTAAGTAACTAAAATTGGCACTAGGGGGCACACTGGTAGTCGGATACGCCCAAAAGTTGGCTCATGCTGTCCAATTGTGAAGAGAATACGTGCTCAAAATTTCATAAACGTACATCAAAGGGTTTTGGAGACAGATGGGGATGATGGCATAATGGGTTCACATATGAATATGTGAGCACAAAAACATCATTAAAATCTTGCAGATTGATTTCTTTAAAAAAGGCATACGTGTTATGCTCCTCTAACAAATGGGCTCATTGCATTTAAACAAACATTGATTTTGAAGTTGTACTGTGCCTATTCAAAATTGCACCGTTTTCAAAGTTGCTGTTTGGGATTTACAAAAAAATGAGTTGCAATTGGTGGTAAAATAATAAATCTGGCAGACATGGCATTAAAAGAAAAGATAAAATGTTACAATATTTTATTGTAAAACTGACTGAATTACAAGCTGTGAATCCTGGAAGTTGATAAAACCTGATATGTCGGGTACAAGTTGCATGTAGCAAGGTTTTGACCACACCGCTAGTTATGACAAATTCCAAAAATAAAAGCAGATAACATGGCTAGCAATAGGGCTAACTACAATATAATCAGCATTTCACCTTGTTTAGTTCACTTGGGTAAAAACTAAATTGAAATGAGCTTTTATTCCCATCAAGTCCAACTTTTAATACTCCTTTTTCATTCATGTTGAAATTGCACTATTCGGGTTGGACAACCTCAATAAATTCGGAAGTATTTCCTTGAGTCTGATGGTTTCGATGTTAATATTGGCAAATGAAAATAGAATACTTTTGTGGTAAGAAATACTACAAGATTGATTCATGAGAGCAAAAACACAAATCCGATTAGGCAGCTAAACGGGACAAAATAAAGCTTTTTATGTCTTAAAAGACATTTCCACACATTACACTAGACAACTGTAAACAGAAGTAACAATTTCACATGTAGTTTTCTTACAAATACGCATATTTTACACATGGAAACAACTCGCTTGAAAACATCCAGTTTTTCAGTCGCAACTCGGCCACATTCACTGAGCTGCAATGCTGTAAATCTTGGCCAACAATAGCAATCTGAAACAGAATCCGTGGCAACCGTACTGCCAGTGATGCATCTTGTTCACTACTGTGTTTTTTCAACTGTTTAAAATTAGTGTAGGTGACCATAGCTCCCTAATTTCCCATGAATGCTGTAGCGACACTGTACACAAGTTGTAGCATTACCCTCCATACTGCAGAACCACTGTATGGGAATCGAGTGCAGCCACCATGTACAGTCAAGTTAAATTCACAATATAAAACCTCGATGTCTTACGAGGAACGAAAAATGCTATTTTTGCTATGGTGAAGAAACAAACTTTCCATAAGTGACTTAGAGCTGTAGTATACACGGAAACAAACGACTAACTGTCGGTTGAAAACTTGGCTATTCATCTTTTAGGATATCGTCAACAGCAACTGAAGTCCCATAGTTTGACTGTTTTATCGTAGGAGCCCGAAACGATAATACTGTCATTAAACTGAAGACAAGTAACGCCATCTGTGTGATTACGTAGTGTCACTAGACGCTTGCCAGTCTCCAAACTCCAAACCTGAAACAAAAAATGGAATGTGCATTAGGGCTGTTCCAGCAAAATCTGTGTGGGAGGGAGGGAAGGCAACTGAAATAAAAATTTATGGGTGGTTGCGTTTGACTTAAATTCAAAATGGCTGGTGGTCGTACTTCAAAAAAATTAAAATTTACAGGTCGTTGTTGTTTCATTGGGCCATAAATGTTTGATGGTGGGTAATTTTAGTAAATTTTATAAACAATCTGCACAGAATCAAAAACTGAAACAAAAATGCAACTTGCAAAGAGCTCCGACTTTTTCACTCCCTCCGATCTCCTCATCGGCATGCCCATAACACCATTTAACCACAGGTACTCGAATTTCTCGATGGCTAATAACCATATATAAGAAACGTATGTTTTCTTAGTAATGAATGACGTTAGTGGTGATGGAGGAACAGATAAACTCAAGCACCTGTGCAGTCAACCACAAGAACAAAAAAAATTACGGGTGGTTGCATTTCAAACTTATAAAAAATTACGAGTGGTAGGCTGAAGAAATAAATGAAAAATATGGGTGGTGGGTGCGAAAAAAGGTGCCTTCCCCCCCCCCTCCAATACAGATTTTACTGGAACAGCCCTTACAGAAATCTTTGAGAAAGAGCTTCACCACTGAAACTATTTGATTCCCAGGAAAGACTTGAGGAAAACGCTTGAAATGAGAACCTGTTTAGTGCGAAACAACGTGCAAGTTGAACGTTAGTATTATACACATTCTATAACATGAGAGAACCAATAGCGAGAACCAATGTATTTATGCTTAATTAAAATGAAATGCAGCAGGATATCCAACAATACTCTGTGCTGTATGCAGTTTGCAACTGGTAGGTGTGAGTGGCCCATACTGGTTGGGAGGCGAATAACACAACAAACATGATTGCTCTGTGCAAGACTTACTCAGTTTGGAGACTGGGGCAGAAAGATGAATGTAATCCACTGCACACCCTCAATGTAACAAACTTTTGTACGTCTGCCACCGGTTATTTTGAAACTTTATAGTCTAATAAATGAATATCTCAAAGGAAGTTGAGTTTTTGCCTTACACATTTTTAAAACAAATTGACAAAAAGAAGAATGAGTGGCAAATGGCCACAAGAGGGCGTACAACATCAATTCCAATTGTGCATTGTGGGTAAATACAGCAAGATTCAAGTGACAGTGTGTAATCCAAGACGACCCTATTGAAGAAACTTAAATGCATACACATCCCCCATTACAATTCCCAACTCTTGATTCTGTAATATTAACTGATAATACAACGCCACCTGCAGGGTGGTAATAATCACTGCTTTATTATTTATATACAATCATTTTGACATTTTTCATTTTAATGCCAAAAACACAGAAAGATGAATATAATTAAATAAACACAGAAAAATCAGGAGCCCCCATTGGGACTCAAACCACAGGTGTCCAGATTGTCGGTCTAGTGCTCTTACTACTGAGCTGCTGAGGACCCAATATCTGTGCAACTACTGTTTAAAGCCAACTGTTATGTCATACATGCCATGAGCGGCGTTTCGCCTTTTTCACACGATATTTGGACAATAATATACAAAAATGAATGTTAACCACTGCACAGCCTGAATGTAACAAACTTTTGTACGTCTGCCACCGGTTATAATTGAAACTTTATAGACCATTAAATGAATTAGGAAATTGAGCTTCTGCCTTTTAAAACAACTTGATTTTCTACAGTCCACAAAAAGAAGAATGAACTCATTATCTGTAGGTTTATGGTTCTCTTGTGTTCCCCTTCAAAGCCACAAAATTGTTTACATTGCTTTGGACATAGAACAACAAAGGATGCAAAATTTTCAACACTTTACACAGTACATGTATGTTATAACACAACTTACTTTCAACGTGCGGTCATCGGAAGCACTGACCACTCTCCAGGTGTCTGTCTGAAGACATCTTACGACCCTTGTGTGACCTTCTGATGCCTTCCAGTCTATTGTTTTCAGACACTCGCATGAGTCAACATCCCAGAACTTAAGGCTACAGTCCAGTGAGCCACTGACGATACGCGTCATATTGAACTGAAGACATGTGACCGCATCATGATGTCCAGTTAATGTGCGCAGGCATATACCGTCAAAACTCCAAATCTAGACAACAATAATAGGAAACATTCTATATACAACATCACATTTGACCCAGTAATTTGACCCAATTTTGGTGTGCAAGACAAGACCAGTTGACAGGAATGAAATGCAATTTCTTTCCCTTGTGGACATTTTGGGACATTGCACACTTTTTTTGTGTGAGTCACCATCCAACAATGGCAACTTGATGGCACGACAGCGGCAAAGAATTTGTATAAAATGCTGAAAAGTATCCCACAGCAGTTAAAGTTCATGCAAGAATATAGAACACAATTTATTTTTCAAATGCTGTCAGTATAATGCAAACATTTAAGCACGTGGTGCATTTGTGCAAGGTGTTTCGCACATAGACAGATCTGCCTCAGCTTCACTTAAGCGCTGTGTCTTTTGTAATATGCAAATATCCTAAATTGAATGTTTTGGTATATTTTCCACTCTTAATAAGTTTTAAATAATTAATTGTTTAATCAGTATGTACCATTGCGCAACAAATTTAGTAAACATGGCATTTTAAAACTTGCTTCTTGGTTTCACAGCTGTTTTGCATAAATGTATAAATACCTGAATTCGAAAATTGCCGTAGCCCAGAATCATGAGACTGAATGCAAATATAAATTATTGTATTTACCATCAAAGACAGAAATATTTAAAAACTGTTGAATGTTGAATTTCCACATTACCCTCTGTTGAGGAAATACATTACGGTTGACGTTTTGTTCGAAAAGTAGGGTAGCTACAGTATGAGTCAAAAGAAAACAGACAAAAAACTGCATCATGATGGTGAATTTGATCTCCTGATTCTTTTCCATATAATTTCAGCTGTAATTGATCATAGCTTATGAGGGCAATATTACCACAGATGATGTCACACTAGAACAAATTTAAGAAACAAAACATGGAATATTGATACAATTCTTCACATGCTCAAAATTACTGACAAATAACTTCAGAGCAGCATGGTCATACAGTCAAAGGACTCGAGCAAACCAACCTTGGCTTAGTTAAGCAAACGTCAAAATTTCTTACCATTCTTATATTGTTTGTTGTAAAATTTTTCACATCTTGCCTTCAGAAACTATATCATAGTACATGTGCATATAAAATTACGCAATCTGGTTATACGGTTGACAAAATTGAGAGACAGTTTTAATTTGATGCAACTTCTGATAGAAAGAACAAATCTCGCCTCCATTAGTGTGGTGATGGCAGACCTAATTACACTGTAACAGTTTATGCATTTGTCTCCCAGTGCATCTTTTAAAGACATCATAAAGTTTGTTAATGATTGATTAGAATCGAACTATCAAACTATAGGCATTGTGAAGAGCTTTTCATCTTAATTAGCTAAATTACGCGTCATGACAACTGGCTACTACAATGCTCAATTCCGTTTACACTCGACCGTCATAGCGTGAAATTCTGCTTGCGAGCAGTCGTCATGATGCAGAACAACACGTCATTTTATTCTTCTTTTGGCTTGTACTGTGATACACTTGAGAGCAAAATAGGTCAAGTGACGAACATTTCATCAGCACCACTATCTAGCAGTAAATAAAGTGACATCACAACAACACGTGCCAATCACAATGACTAACCAATGCAAAACAGTGATCATGGTGAGAGCAGTGCATTGTGGGCAAATACTGCAGAGTTAGAGAGGAAGTGATTCTTGTAGGAAAAAGTGAACTGATTGAAACCACAAATATCAGCAATTGAACATGGGTTTATTGTCTGGTCAACAGAACCTGGCAATTTTAGAAGAAAAAAAATTAAAAATTGTAATAGCAGATAATGGAAGCCTGTTGTACTAATTTATTTTCACTGATTCGTGAAAGGCCTCCACTGTATGCATGTGTCAATGTGTGTGGGAATGAATGGTCACCAACCTATTGGACATGCATGCTATACACATGCCTTGCATTGTGAATAAATAAGAAATGAACAAACACCAACGATTGTCTGACTACCAACTACTTGCCTTTATTGTCTTGTCCACTGATCCCGACACAATTTTCGTCTCATCGTACTGAACGCATAAAACCTCACCCTCGTGACCACTGAAATTAGGACAAAAGGTCGACATGGATAAAGTGCACAGAAAGCTGACAATTTTCAAGTTAAAAATGATCAAAAGGCAGATAAGAGTTATTATATCAAACTTCAAGTTGAATACTGAAATCCATTTAGCAGAATTCCGATTCGCAACCCTTACATGACTATCTTTTAGAAACCTTAAGCAAGAGATGTTTAGAGTCCCTCAATGCATAGGTGACAGGTTTACTAGAACAAGCAAACGAAAATCTTCAAATTAAACTTAAAATGTAAACACAACAAATAACTGAAAAATATGATAACGACCAAAAGTTGAATGATTCAACTTTGTCATAACCAAACAAAATGTCAGGTTGAAATAACAGATTGTATGTTATCAGTTCACCACGATTATATTAACACTGAAAGTAAATTTCAAACGTTCAAAGCAAGGCTGGAACTTATAAAACAGAAAAAGAGAACAATAATAGTAAAAATTTAAAGTGAACTTTTGTCAAAAATAGCAAAACCTTAAAGAAATCATAGCGTACAATCAGCAAAAAATGTGCATGAGTCAAGGATCGTCACAAAGTAGATGATGTAATGGGTCCTTGGTCACTTGAGGGGAAAAGTGCTGTGTCTTTTGGTTTGGGTGGGAAATACTTTGGGTAAAGGGAAAATTCTCTCTCCCCGGTCACCACCAATTCCACCCCCACCCCTGATATCCAAGTAGCTCAAATTTGTCAAATCAACACCTTACACACTTCTTGGAGCAGGTCACGAGAATCTGTTTATTCTTGGAAATGAGTAAACTTAAAAAGTAGTAGGGGTGTCAGGTATTGAATTCTGGACATCCAAGGCTGAATTTTTTTGTAAGATACGACTACACCAACCATGTATTTGCAATAAACTAATCCAGATTCTATTCTCCCACATAGAGGCTGTAAACACTGGAAAATAATGACTGTGAAGTGAGGATATTCAGTTATTAAAACCAATAGTATGTGTAAGTTCTAAATGATTCTAACCTTGAGAGGATTTTTTTAATCACTTGAAGTTTTGGGACTGATGAGGGAAATTTCACGTGATTTTTAACTATATTTCAGCATAACAAAACTGAGGCATCGACAGCCCTGTGTACACAAATCATCGGACGACAGGCAAAAGCACTAGGCAATAATGTCTTGTTTAGTACTTTCTTGGGGCCATGTATTGTCAGGAACACAGTGTGGAGTTACAGGCATTTAATGTAAGAAAAGCTGTAACATTTTAATTCCTTAGCCAGTTGTGATGTTTCAAAAAAAGCATTTATGAATTTTGTTAAAATGTGGATAACAGTGAATTAGAAAAGATGAAATGTAAGCCAGAACTGGTGTAGACAGGTGCATTGAGTCAGTTTTCCATAGATTTCACTACAGTTGTCAATGGACCACAAAAGCTTTAAGCAGAGAAAACTGAAAATCAGACAAAATATTCTGCATGTGCACCTTACGACCATTTGTAGCTTGAAAAAATAAGATTCCAGTACCAATTCCTGCAATATGAGCCAATACTTGTGACAATGTTGATGTCACCAACGAGAAACTAGAAATCCAGATTCACTTCCATAATTCATTAATACAGTACAAGCGAAAAGTATTCAAACAAAATAATTGCAATTCCCTGTAATGACAGTTGGGTGGAAGCCGAATTTATAGTCAGTGTAGTCTTCCCTCATGACTGAGAATGAAGGAAAATGAACACTACAGTTACTATGGTGGCTAAGTCATTTTGTAATTAGAAATTTGCTTCGTAACAGTCATTTTTACTTTTGACAGAATTAGCCACCATAACAGGGAAATGGTATTTTGTCTGAATACTTTTGTAATGCATTGTATGTCATATACCTGGTATTTTGTCTGAATAGTTTTGTAATGCACTGTATGTCATATACCTAGCGAGTATTTTGTCTGAATACTTTTGTAATGCATTGTATGTCATATACCTAGTGAGTATTTTGTCTGAATACTTTTGTAATGCACTGTATGTCATGTACCTGGTAAGTATTTTTGTTTAGTTGCTATGAACTTTCTCTCCTTTTTTAAATTGAAATTTTCATGGGAAGAACTGAACCTATGGCTGGTTACATAAAACACGAACAGAATGTAAATTTCATAGCAAATACTTCACATCAGAATAAACCAGCTAAGAACCAAATGGAAATAGGCTTTGCAAGGCATTTGATACAATATATCGAAGGAGAGATGAAACGAAAATACTGGTGCTACTGGTACAAGAATACAGTTCGATGCATATTACCGGAGGGTGCGTCTACAGTGTCCTGTTTTAATATTCCATATCTTCAATGTCTTGTCATATGAGCCGCTAATGACTTTCTCATCATCCACCTGTGACACAATAACAGCTTAGTTACACTACAACCAGGTGCAGTCCTTGAGTGATATCAACATAATCTTCTTGGGAGGAATGTTTCATGAAAGGTGACTGATGGCTCTTAAGTCAGAAATTTTGCTAAACAAAACTATCTCTGAAAAATAAGTTTAACACATACCAACCAGTACAATATCTGCAGAGAATATTCCAAAAACAAGGTTATTATAAACTATAATTAACCTGTAACGAGCTAACAATGTAACAATTAGTTGTGAATGACAAAAATTTGTCAAGTAATAGGAAAAGGGAGAATAAGACAAGATTTCTGACTAAAACCTAAAGTCACATGTTCGTGAATAAGGCTTCAGGACTAGTTTAATCCCTGATATTTTTACACATGTACACAACTAATAACACTAAGTAGCCTCAATACATAACCTATAAAAGGCTTCCATGCAAAAACAATGCTTTTAAATATGATGTTATACGTGCCGTTAACAAATAAAATGATATTGGGTGTATCCTTGACCCACCTGCAGACACCTAACAGTGTGTAGATGGCCAATCATGGTCACCTTACAAGCAATACTACTCCAACTCTGCTGTGTGGAAAGATCCCATACCTGCAAACAATAGAGGTGAGAATGCTAAAAAGCCAAATGACCATCCTTAACATCATTATCACAATCATTCCTTCTATATCACAAATCAAGTGAAACTCTGAGCTTCAAACATGTTACAATACATTGAGCAGTGACTAAGCATGGCTACAAACTTTTACAAAAAAATTCTGACTAAAACGAATTGGTAACAAAATTGTGATGATACAAAGTATATCGAAGAAGATTATTTAATACCCAGTACATTTTCAAGTAACGCATGTTGAATAACATTTTGGCGGGAACCTGAGGCCGGATTCGGACCAGCTTCACTTGGGTTTCGATCCGTCGCCATAACCGCTGAGGTATTCAGCAGCTGATGTCATCTTACATGAAAACACAATACTTAAATGAGGACACGCAATAATCGCGCATTCGACAAACCACAATATACCGACATTTATACGCTGTGAAAAATAAGATGCACAATTTCAACAAAAACGACATCTTTCAGTTTAATTGCGGGTAATATGTCATCGGGAATATATGACTTGGACACCATACTCAGTAACCAGTGGTAACCTACTTAAGCAGACGATATTTTCACGGTGGAAGTTTAGCATCATAGGATGTGTAGTAAGCCAGCTTATTTGCTTAAAACTTATTTTTTATTCACTTTATTTCTATTTTCATTAAACTCAGCTAGTTTTGAGTACAAACATTACTTTAACAAGAATGACTCTGCGTTTCTGAAAAGGTCACGACCGCTGACCCCAAGTCTGTGACATAGAATGTAGTTCAATAGCGGAGGCGAGTCGAAAAAGGCAGATCGATTCATTGCAATGTTTATCATTCAGTGATGTGGTTTAAATGTATTATTACATGTTCTCAGTCATTATCCCCCTTATCTAAAGCCCTCAGAGATTCTGGAGAATTATCGTACTCGGGGCCAACACCCTAAGTGATAATGCTCCAAAATCCAAGGGGGTTCTAGATCACAGGGGATAACGAATTCACCATGAAATAAATCTAAATTATATTATCCAGTACTAATGTGCAGGTGGCTAAAGAAGGGATAATAATAATTGTTTATGTAAGTACCTTGATTGTCCGATCAGAAGAGCCACTAACCAGTCGATTTCCCTCCAGGTGGAGACATCTTACAGTTCCAGAATGCCCAACAAGAGTTTGGACGGAAAGAGGAGTGTTGGTGCGAATATTCCACACCTGAAGGCAACACAATTATGGATTTTTCAAGCTGCTATACACTCACAAGTTGTCATAGAAACAAACATTTGATTTAGACTACTTGCTGCTATACATTGAAACTGATCACAACTTCTTTCTCACTAAGATAAGAAGTTTTTTCTGGGCATGGAAAATCAGGAAGTGGATTATTGCTCAAGACCATGATCAGTGCCTAAAATGACAAGCGATGACAGGCCACGACAAGCAAAATTGCCAAGTCTGGTTTCTAGCAATAACGAACATAACTATTACAAGCCCAGAAATCACCTCTAACAAGAACTCTCAGAACAGCTCGAGACCAATCTGATAACAGTAAGTAGTCTTATTTTTTATGAGAAACAAATATGCAGAAAATTTAACTTAACACAGAAGACGTTCACACATTTTGTTTATTTGTTGACTTGAGTTTTCAATAATGCAAGGTACGTGACAGCAGTTGTAAAGAAACAGGAAATGATTCAATACACAAATTAGGAAAAGCTTCCACACATGTAACATGGCATGCCAACACGTCGGGACTAAAGGTCGGAAACTGTTCACAACTGTTTGGTTTACCTGAAGTATAGTAATGCAACTTTTGGACAATGTTAACTGTTTCAATCCTACAGGGTTTATTTATAACACACACTGAACCATAAATGACTGGAACAGTTTACACTCAGTCGATCTCCCATTAAAGTGAGACAGCCTTGAAAAGCACAATTTTGGTGTGTTTTTAAACACACCTCGTTTGCACGGCGCAGAAGAAAAATGAGAGATTGGCTCCAAAACAGACACTAATGCTTCTCAATCATATAACGTAGCGCCATCTACCAGACCAACTTTTTATAAACTTGTATTATGATCACTCACCTTAATAGTTTTGTCAGATGAACCGCTGACGATTCTTGTGTCGTCAAACTGGACACATGATATACCTGAAACAACCAAACACTTCAAATCTTTTTCTTAAGGTAAAACAATTTGGTCTTTAACAACAGTCTCTTGCATACAATACACTGTACTAAAGCTACTGTCTCTAACAACACTCTCTTACATACAATACACTGTACTAAAGATAAATAAGTAATAACTGACCATTGTGATGAACATTCAGCTGTTTAAACAAAAACTAAAAATTTTTAAGGTACAGTTTTTACTCATAGTGAGCAGTGGTGGTTTTGGTGGTATGACTCCAGAAGTATTACTCGCTATGACACTTTGTTTAAATCTTAATTTGCAATGATGCCAACATTCTCACATTTTAGGAGTGTTGAGCAAACTAAGGCGAGACATTATCAGTAGTTCACAGTTAGTCTTAATTACTAATTTTAGAATTATACACACAGCACTACAAAGCAATTGCATTCCAAAAAAATAGATAACATTGACAATGATCAAATCCACCACAAAGAGACATCTGTTACAGTACTGAAAATTGTCATGAAACTTTGCCGAAGACATGTAAGTCAAAATTTCCAAAACTACAAAGTTAATACATTACTTAGTAGTACAAAGAAAAATTGCAAAACAAGAAAGTGAAGAAATATTAGAAACACACGAGAATGGAATTAGTAAAAAGCAAATCACAAGTTTGTAATTTTGTTACCTTGTGTGTGCCCTTCAAATGTGCGGACATTACATCGTCCCTTCAGCCAGTTATGCCGTAGTTTGAACCTCTCAGCAAACACCTGTTTCCACTGTTGAAGGTAAAAAAGTGATCACAAATGCCCGACAACTCATGAATTGTGACGTGAATACTATTAATAATTTACAAAAGAATGTATACCCTACTCACTGGCTCATTTGAGTACACCAAATTTCAAATGAACAACAAAATAGTTTAAGACCTATATATTAACTGAAGAAAAAATTATGATAACCAGTTTTATGATCTACATATTAATTGAAGAAAAGGTATATGATAACGAGAACAACAGTTTAAATGTATATACACAGTGTCTTTTTGATAAAACTCAAACATCTAACTTTCACAGAGCAAAGTGCAAGATAACTTTTTTAATAGAAGTCATGAAACATGCACACACCATACAAGATGTATCAAAAAGATGCTACAGGAAACTATTTCTGAAAACCTATTAAGTCACTTTTCATGAAATAGGGCCCAGGGTGCAAGACCAACAAAATTTACTTTAGATTTGAAGGAGATCACTAAAACTGCGCCAGCCATTGGCAAATTTTTTAATTGAGTCTGAGACAAAGTTTGGTGACAGTCGGCGCCGGTGCATAATCCACTTACCAGTATTCTACCACCAGGTAATGTGTTATTAATCATCTGTTTCTGTTGGAGACTGCCTGATAACAGCCACATTGTCTGACAACAGAACCGTCTCCACAAACAAGGCTCTGACGCCAGCTGTTTCCATGCTCGACAGACAGATTGACAATGGCACAAACTGACTGAAAAAACAAAGCAGAGTTCAGAGACTTAAGTGCTGTTCACACCATGAGTTACTCCCAGAAACAAGTTGTCACTAGGTTTAATAGTGCTGTGGATAGTTTTTGTGCTGCAGCAACTTGACAAACATGTGACAACTCAACCCACCTAGGGTAACTTTCCCCAGCACAAGTCGTAGTTTGGACACAGACATGCTGACGAAACAGAGACGATTACCACCTAAGTGCTTGCTCAGTTGAAAACATACAGATGTCTAGTCCATTTTGCAATATATCTGTCACAAGGTGTAGGTGTGTAGAGTGGATGCTTGGCTGAATGGAAACGAGCTACTAGTAGGGTAACTCGTAGTGTGGACTCGTACTGAATACCTAATTCTGAATGAAAAATCAATGTTCTGCAAAAATCATGTTGAAAAAGAAACAAATAATTTACCTAATCATTGATGATTTCATGGAGGATTGAAAATAAATTTTGCTTTAGATAAAAAATTAACACAATTAAAAAATGTAAGTCTTGCTCAATTCCCTAAAAAATTATCATTGGTATTGCAAATCCAAATCCAAACATGCTACCAGTGTCATGTGAATGATAAAATTCATAGGCAATTCAAGGTCACGGAACCCCAGAAAAGGGCGATGCAATTTTCCTGGAAATTAGTAGGTCATCAATTCCCAGTTAGAGGGAGCCAGAACACAGGGAGAAATATTGTAGTGAGTTCTCGGATATGTTTTTATTGCAGCTTAATTTGTGTATCAGTTCCTAGTTCATCACAGTTAGAGCCAAAACCTAAACTACCCGAGGTGACTTTTGTGAATGGTGATACTCAAAAAAATATTCAGATACAAATTTTATGAAAACAAAAGTTATGACTTGCCTGGGTCTAAAAATGAGAATATGTACAATGAGAGATGACTTGGCAACCACGTTATTATGTCTTCACAATTGGGAGGGCATCCATGGTGAAGGCGTGGCTCCATTTTGATTGACAGCAGGTGAATCTGTGGCATGTCGCATAACTCCTGAAAAAGTAAACATTCATAAAATTTTGAAGCAAACTGACAAATTAATTTAAATGGAATACTAGCAGAAAATGTTTTAATTTCTGGAACTGAGGTTTAAATAAATAATACTGCAACTTCACGAACCAGGAAATTTTAAATAGTCAACCAGGAAAGTGATTAATCAGCAGCCGACAGACTTATTTGGGAAACTGAACAAAAACAAGTTGATATACCCACCAGGATTTCTTTCAAAATGAGATTCTTTTGTTCATGATTAAAATCTGAGAACCACTTCTTGATGCTCTGCAAAAACAACAAAACCCAGCATAAAGTGGCACAACATTCTTGTATGACCAGTCACTACAGTTTAAACCACACTATTAACAACAAATAAAAAATTGAGAATCACTAATTGACAGTCACATCTTCATTAAGCCATCCAAAATTAGGCTAAAAACCATAATTGGCTCTGGTCGGTGTTTTCTTGAAAATCAAAGTCAGTAGTGCAGTATTTAAAAAAAAGAAAATCAACTGGAGAAGAGCAAATGATGTGAGATTAGTTGTTTGCTCATTGCTAGGCAAATTTTGACGCCTAAAACATAGCTTATTCCTGCTTTTGTGTAGCGTTTCAAAAAACCCAGACAATGGCTGAAACTGACTTAGGCGGGCATTATTGGTCGGTGAGTGCATTTTTTATTGTGAGTTAGCACAGGTTTCAAAACGAGTCGGGGTACAAAGCAGAATCAACTATGCTTTCTTTTTGGCAGAGAAAAACTCAAGTTAAATCTCACTCTGGTTTTCCTCTTTCAGAAGACTACTGAGAAATGTACCTCAAGAAACTGAATCTTTGTTTTAGATCAGGTGGGCATGCCAAATTCAATGAAATATTACAATCAAAATTCACCCATACGACAACTATCGTACTCTTTCAAGAAGACAACCTGCCCTGACCTTTGTTTACTAACAGTCAAGTGTTTACCTGCTTTTGGTCCACAAACATTTCTGGACTGACGCCATCCAGCCCAGTGCTACGCCGGCGACTTGTTCTGTACACTGTTTGTTTGCTACAATCACAAATCTGATTGGTTGATGTCGACTTAGCCTGCAGCAGTCCATCACAATAACCCAGGTGGCGGCAGTCCTTTTGAAACTTACAGCTTGATTGAGCAGGAGGACGTATGCTAACTGAAGCAGGTGACATTGGCTTGTACTCTGATTGAAATAAGTTGCCCCCAGATTTGGTCTTTGGCATACTCTCCATGACAGAAAAAGGCATGAGATCCGACACATTTAGACAGCTTAATGACTTACTTCGTATCAAACTTTTACGATGACCAAAACATTCACAGTACTCAAAGCAGTCACATTGTTTAGTTTCATCCACTGGTAGAGATGGACTGCGTGACAAGGCCCATAATTCCCCGGTGCTTTTAGATTTAGTACGGTCAGAATGCCCTTTACTCCAGTTGGTGTGTGTTTTTGTGCTCGTCAGCCATTTACGTTTCTTAGCACGTCCCCTGTTGACAGCAGCATCCATTTCTTGAAACAGTCGCATGGCCTCGCTTGGTTTTAAACAAGTTTTCTCATCAATTTCACAATTTCGATAAAGCACCGATTTACGAACAGATTCAGTCACATTTTCTAGATTGGCAGTCATAATGCAGTCTGATAAATTCTCTTTCAAATCAAGGCAGTCAGGACTAAAATTTTCACCAATGCTGTTAACCAGGTTACCCAGCTCATTGGCTGAAGCACTTTTCATGTATGGACGGAGTCTCTTTTTCTTCACACTCTTCGAGGATGAATCACTGTCACTGTTATAAGATTTTTGCTTCTTATGAGGCGGGTTAGACCCATCTGACTCCACCAGACTTTGACTACCTTCATCTGATTGGCTAAGTGATTCTTCCATGGTGCCCTGGTCTAAAAGCAAAAAGAAACCATTAAAGAGTGATAAGAGCTATTTCAAACCACAACGGTCTTTTCTATTACCACTGCCTCTTGAAGTAGGCCTTGTCTTTACGAAGGTCAGCATCACTTATAGCCGCATTCAGCCTGTGCCTACCATCAAAGAACCAAGTTTTGATTTCATCACTTACCAAATAACACCGGTCTTACCTTGATCCTTAATCAGTTTAGAGGTAATTTCTGATGTGGCCTGAAATTTCATAAGAGTAGTTCTTTCGAAGCCATGAAATCACTTCTAATTTGACTAAGGAATGATTTCAGACTATTACCCCAATCCAAACCTGGTGTTTGTGACAGAAGGAGGGGTTTGCAGCCACTCCAGGGGTTCCTGACTTGAACCAAGCAATATCTGAAAAATGCACGATCTTACACAGAGGAAAATGGTTTTTAAAATCACACACCACTGAAAGTGACTAATGTTTCAGCTAATTAGGTCACACACTGGCTAAGCGACGTCGCTACTAGTGCCTTTCAAACATAGGACACCTTAAGAGAACTTCAATGTCTTTAATCTTTCCAACTCAAACAAAATCAGAAAGAAATTTTAACATATAGTATTTTTAAATACTTTCTAAGTGTTAAGATTTCTTTCTGATATGTCTGTTCAATTATAAACGAAATCTTTGACAAATGTAATTTTGCTTGAAGTACGAAAGTAGAGGCCCTGGTATGAGAGTAGAGACCTTGTTATGAGAATAAAGGCCCTGGTGTGAGAGTAGAGACCCTAATACGGGAGTAGAGACCCTGATACCAGATTATGCGTCAATGATTGGTTCACACCAGCATGAGGTCATGGAGGTCGACCTCATCATGATTTTGTAAACATACCTGCTATAGATATGCACAGCGATGCAATCACAACTAAAATATCTCAGCTTAAAATTTTGATGATGTAACAAAGGCCTATAAGAAAAAAATGTGGGAGTATTTTTTAAAGCTGGAATGAAAAAGGCTTCCTCTTCTCCTTGATTAAAGTGACCACACTCTTTCCTTAGTAAGATTATGTCACTGTACAACAATGAAGAACAACAAAGAAAGAAACAACTATAACAAGTTTAAAAATATATACATAGTGGATATCACTTCAGAGATACAGTGAACATAGGTAGGTCATTTACAGATAGGTTAGACAGTAAGCGGGTGCCCCCACATGGAGGCAACCGACTAAGTTACTGCAGGTCTTCAGGAAGGTAGTCTACAGCTTGCTGTCAAAGATGACAAGAGAAGGGGCTGATGTAATCCAGCCCAGCAAGCTATTCCAGTCCGTGACTGTTCTAGGAAAGAATGTCTTCTTCCTGTAATATGTCCTATTTATTGGAATGATAATTGGATGACCTTCATCTACTGCCTCCACATGCATACAATCATAAGGGAGACATTGTACTAGAAATGTGACGGTGTGTGTTTCATAGGCTCAAGCGTAATCTGCAGAAAACCTTCTGGTGTATGAAATTCATTAGGTCGGACAAGCTATCAGCAAACCGCCTGCATATCTATGGCTACTGCATTCACTTAGTAGACAGTACTGTAGTATAAATAGTAAAATAAATCAATGACCAGAGACAGAGTGCCGATGATCAAGGCCGATTATTAAACTGCGTCGATCTAATAAAATCAAAAGTAAAACTCACCACATTCAACACATTGCTGACAACATATGCAAACAGGACAGTCTCAAGACGCCAAAAAGCAACACGAGTGAGTAATTAATGCGGAATAATGCTCCAGATGACTTCTCTTGTCGACCACTTATTTGTTGGTGCATGTCATGAAAAACCAATACAGAAGTTTTACATTATGCTCTTACTGGTCTTCATTTTGAAGTTATTCACTTATTATATACTTTTAGAAAAATATTAATATCATAAACTAGTTCATCTATAACATAAAAATCAACTCTATCTCGTTACACAAATTTAACTACAAAAAATAAGCTTAGTTTTGTGTTACTTCCGTAACGGAAGAGGAAGGTCATGTGATTTTTACGCCATAGCGGAAAGATGGAAACGCACCTTCACCAGCATTTGGAAGGATTGTAAGATTTCCCGCGTTATTGTTGGCGTGCAATTAACAGACTGTTTGTTTCAAAAGTCACTTTGTCGTTTTCATTCGCTTTGATGTGAAAAATCACCTTTCTGTCTGGGCTGTAGTTCACCAACCCAACGATAAACATTCACTGATTGCCTGGGACATCCAGTTTCTAAGTAAGGGAGCTATGGTATTGACAAGTGAAATTTGTTTTTAATCATGAAGGAGTTAGCATAATTTGCCATGCCTCTAGTTAACAAAATTATCTTTAAGGGAAACAAAAAAGAACTTCACTATAAAAAGTGAGGCAGGCGGGGCATAAGCACTTTATTTTATCAGTGAAGCAGCGGCTTAAAAATGAGTCAAACGCAGACCAGAACCATTTATGCTGACAATTTTTGTCTTTACTGATAGGAAAGACAAATATTTTTTGCAGGAAAGCTATCTCTGTATTCTGGAGATAAATTTCAGCTACCCAAGTATACACAAAATGATCACTGATTTACTCGCATGTGGCAGTTGATAGGAGATGTGTAGAGAGGCAGTTGCGTCCTTTCTCTCGAATCTTCCGATAGCAGGTGACTTTGATGAGTAAGCTACGTGGCATTTTCTGTCAGATGTTTTGCTGTCAGTCGTTGTAATTACAATCCTTGTTTTGCTCGTTTCAGGACGGCCACACCAGGTGTCATTGGTGCACTATGTGCAGACAGCCAAGGCTTGTGTCTAGGAGGTGAATTGACATTGTTCAACGAGAACAAAAGGGAGACCTATATGAAGGACTTTAAGTGCAACTAAAACGTTTTTGAAATTACATTTGCAAAATCCATTAACTTAGACATTTTTCAGTGACTGAGAAATATTACGTAATAGTTATGGAAATCATTGGAACTCACTTCCATTGTGTAAACACAATCGCTTACTCAAACTGGTGATCTGCATTAATTTAGTCAATGCATTTGCTCAATGCCATTGAATACAGAAGTAACTCTTAGATTTGGGCCTTTTACTTGGTAGACATTTCACTCCCTTTGCATATTGTTAAGTCAATAAAGGCGAGCGAAACAATAACATTGAAAATCAGTCAACTAAAAACTTCGCTTTCCTTTTTAAAGTAACGAAACATTTATGTCTAATGACTCTTGTCAGGGGATGTGCCTGTACACCGTGAACGTGTCATTTATTCGTTAGAATCTTTCGCCATTCTAAGGTCCCTTATGCTTTGTCTGTAGAGATGTATAAGAACTACAGTCAATCAGTACTACAAGTCATCCAGTCAAAATGTCGGGAGCATTGCATGGTCAAGCTCCTTTTGTATAGAGCAGAACAACTGTGTTGTTAGTAAATTTGTTGAAGCATGGTTTGGTAACTGGCCTTTATGTATTAGTATGTATAGGCAAAAGATTGCTGGGAATGTCTTGCAATACGCTAGATATCTGTATTTGAAAACCACTCTTGTCTCTTGTCTATTGATATTCCCTGAATGATGTGTTTGCAGTTTGCAATGGTCAATCAAATACTCTAATTGCTAACTTGATTTGTTTTACTTTATTTTGACGTCGGCAATGATTTCTGGCCTTTAGGTGCATTGCTCAAAATTTGCTATTCCCGGGTACTTTCTTCATGTTTTGTTGTTATCTCGAGAGGATTTTAGATTTCGTTTGTTGTAAACACAAAACACTAAAGATTCCAAACCAAAATTGATTGTAAAATATGTTATGGAATGCAATCAAAAATCAAATGGTGTCTGAATTTAGACCAGTATAGTTTTCAGCTCTTGTCCGAAATAGAAAAAACAGTAAACTATTAAATTACATAAAACAGGATTATCCCCCCCTGCTATAACAGTAGTTTGGTCTTGTCCCATTTCAGCAGAAGGAATAGCAGCCTCATCCTCAAGTGGACTCCTAGTGAGACTAACAGAACTAGCCAATCAGCTTCCACGAGGTCAGGATGAACCACAGCCTGTCATCTGTGTGGAGTCTGATAACATGTAAGTTAGTGTAGTTGTCTTGTGAAGTTGTGTCGAGAGGTGCTCATTACCTTAGGTCTAATTTTGTTTTTACAAGAACAGTGCATGGAAACAAATAAATGCAGTCGCACCCCAGCTGTAACTACGTTCCTGGATTACAACCTAGGACTAACTAGAAATCAGAGGGTGGTAGTACCCTAGAATTTAGAAAAAAAGCGAAATTTGGAATATTATATTTCAAAAAGGTTTTATGGTATTCATTTAAAACTTAGACACTATGTATACTTTATGCACTGTTCTTCGAAATGCTGTTAGTTGTTTTCAAAGTGATCCAATTTTGGAGGTGGTGCTATCAAAAATAAGACTTAGGAATTTTTGATATGTTATTAAGCCTGGTTTCAAAAATATAACGTGGTCATTGTAAGGCAACACAATTTTTTTAAACATGCTGGTAATGCGAATGTTTACCAGTTCTAAATTTAGTGATGCTCTATCTCATAATACTAACTTTGAAAATTATATTTCAGAAACATTTTAGTGAAAAATCACGAAGGAATAACTACAGCCATATACAAACAAAATCACGGCAGCCATTAAGAGATTGAATAAAACATCTGCTGTGGCTACTTGGAGATTGCCCCACAATACTAGACACCAGCGCCATCTTTGGGACAGTTCAGAGAGAAGGGATACCATGGTTATAGGTTCTTGGTGCATGGACGATAATCATTTTGTAAATAATAAGCACCATTGCTTTGTATAAAGTCATATTTTATTTTCCTGAATTAGAACATTTCACTCTTAAAACATCGTTTACATTCTTGTAAAGCATGTCAAGGTCCTGTCACAAAATGTCTGCGCCCGTCTTATTACCTCGATGAAACGTCTTGTGGCATGAGGAAAATGTCAATTTTGGCAAATAACATGCCCATAGCACGACACCATTCATGAGGTTCAGATTGAAACTGTACAAGGCTTACCAGTCAGTTCTCACTCACTTTTTGTTGTTTCCAAGATTATATAGTGAACTACGCTGGTATGACAGAGTATTAAGGTAGCCGCACACCATGCAACACTGGTGTGAGCAATGCGGCCTAGTGGAATAGGCATCAGCTTCCTGTACTCAAGTTTGTGGGTTCAAGTCCCACTAGTGCACACTACTAGACCCTTGAGTCGGGTATCTAGCTCCTCACTTCATTTTCTATATATTATTAAAGCATAAATGATTCCAGGTGATCAGTACAATGAGTCCACGTGAGCAGCCTGCGCATGTCTGGTACAACATGCACCAGATCGCTAGTCGTTCTATTTTATGAATTGTCATTGAACATTTTACAACAGCGCCATCACATGTCACACTGCATTGTTGAACACTTCCGTTGACAGCATGCTAACGATAAAGACTTTAAAATAAAGGAAAATTTTACAACACAGGTCCCAGGGTTGCACATAGACACTGAGCAAAAGTGAGATTAGCGCTGACTGCAGGAGTTATTCAACAAGTGACAGTTGAATGAACAGGTCATCGGAACGACTTTAACAAAGAAAAAACGGATAACAAGTCTCACATGAGTGGTCTAGATTTTGCCCTAATTTTCCCACTGTTTGTCTAAAGATGGACGGACATCAACTTGTGTTGCAGAAGCTTGAAACAGAAGCCATGGACAGACAGACGGAATGTTGCTTAAAATTCTTGAGCAAGCCCAGCAGCGATTTATAATTTTTCTGTAACTATGTCTTAAGTATCTATGGAACACTGATGACCTTCACTGACATAACACTACTGTTGCACTTTTTTCTCAGGTGGCATAACAACAACTGTTCCACAGAGAAGTGTCAAATGTATTTCAATGTCATTTTAGAAGACGCATAACATACTTTTGTTGTTTTATAATAAGAGCAATTGTTCATAAACCTTTACACACTTGTTAATCAACATGAAGAGACATTGGTCCCTTTTTAATGCAAAAAGAAATAATTGCAATTGGAAATTCAACACTTTGAAAACCCAAAATATTGAGACATATGACTAATTCAAACTAGGCTCGCCAATATACACTAATAATAAATAATAACAAACAAAATATTTTCATGAAGGAAAATACACCATATAAAAATAAAGGCTTTAAGAAGTGTACAACAAAAATTATACTAAAAATGGTTAGAATAGCAAGAATCACAATGTCCATTTAGTGACTGTAATAATATATAAATTCACACAAAAGTTCACATACACAATAGAAATATAAAGTAAAATTAAACAGCATTTAAGTCTAAATTCAAATCAAGTTCACAATGACAGCCCAGCTGTACACTGATGATAACAATGAGTCTTTCTGTGAGTAAAAGCACAAAGCCACTTAATCTTGAGACGCAGGTTTCAATTACAAAGTTAACGGTCATTATATTTATAGCGCAAGTTCTGTCAAATACGTTTGACATTACCCTCCCTGAAGCCCAGGTGTGTTCTGAAAGTTTTCTCATTGGCCAAGAAGAGTTCATTACTTAGAACACTGAATCACCACGACAATGGTGCAATTTTACCTGAAGTAAATAAAAAGTTGACTAATTTCACTAGTACTAAATATCATTACGTGTGTATTTAATCTTTGATAAAAACTCTGTTCTGTGATACCATTCAGATTGCAACTCGGAATTTTTAAACAATGGTTGCAAGAAATGAGACAGCCACAGTGTGGCGCTGATGTTGGGAAAGCTCTGCACACTCCCTGGGCCAAATCTCTAACAACTTTGCGTAACATCAAATTTAGCAGTAGTAACTCTTTCAGATTCCTAAGAACGCAAAACTTTAAAGTCCTATCAATCAAACATAACTATGATACAAGGGGCCCATCCATGTAAACTGCGACGTTAGTTGAACTTCAGATGGGCTTTGACACGTAATGGACACAGAAGTTATCAGTTATTGATTCTCAGGTATTCAAAGTAATCGCCAGATGGCACAGCAAAAAAGTTACGCATTTGAAATATTACATGCACAGTACAAACCATAAGTATTTAGACGAAATGACCCGGAAATGCCTATCAAAGGAGTTAGGTGGAAGCCATATTGAGTGTGAGAGTAGTCTCCCCTGATGACTGAGAATGAATGAGAATTAACAAGACCATTAGTAAGGTGACTAAGTCATTCTGTAATTAGAATTTTGACATCTTAATGGGTATTACCAGTAATTTTTTATGTAAAAAGAATTTGCTGCCATGACAGGAAAACGGTAATTTGTTTGATTACATTTGTCTGGCACTGTACACCATGTACACTAAATGTAAACCAGCACATATAGTGGTGAAATTGAAAAGAGTATAAAATAACAAAACATATGCCATTAGAAGTAGCGACACCTGTTGATAACTGCCAAGACATCTCATCAAAACATCAACGCTCTGCTGTTAAATCCACCAGTTTCCTGCCAAATTAACTTTAATCCAAGACCAAGGTTAACGTTTCACATTGACCGACACTCCCAATAGTGATGAAGCATTACCATTGGTGTGGAAGGCCAGTGTTGTTAAAGACTCATAGATATCTCAACACAGCCATTATCAGCACAAATCACTTCTTCTTCACTCTCTTCTCTACATTAGCCTTGGCTTGCCCCAGCTGTACCTGTCGTGCATTGGAGCCAAACGTCAATGTACTGATTGTCTCGGACAGGTTACTTTCTGCAGGACTCACCATCACAAATAAACAGGCCTGAAGAAAAACGGTCACACGTTACAGATTGAAAAGACATTGTTGTTAATCAAACAAAAGTAAGAATGAATGAAGAAGTGCAAATAGTGCTTCGAATTGAATTTAAAATAAGTACCACACAAACAGAAAGAGAAAAATTAAGTAACTCAATCTATATGACACCAGCCCCAATTGCTCACTCCAAAGTATATTATGGTAAATCTCACAATTGCCATATTTGACCCGTTTCTATTTTCCTAAGGCTTCTAACAATGTTTTGAATGTCCACTGTTTTACTATCATTGCTACAATTATCAATGCCATTTTCTCACTATATGGACAATGTTCTACGACACCTGTAACCCCTTCTAGAAATCAATCTGGAAGGAACTTGAGATGGACCAAATTAACACTGTGGAATGTCACCATTTTGGAGGGCATTACATATTACCCCACATCATGTGGGGGGGGGGCTGGGGGCCATAGCCACCCCCTACCCCACTTATTTCAGTACTGAACAGCCCATGTCATAGTCTAGACTCCATAACTGCCCTAAGTGTCTAGGTGAATCTAAACAGCCACTTAAAAGGAGAATAGAACATACAGTATGTATTAAAACCTCAGAGCTGACATTTGACCATTGAGAGACACTTAGCACAATAGCTAATTTGTGAACACACAGTTACCTTTGCATCGCCCCCTAGTGATGGTTGTAAGATGTGGGTCAGCTTTGAGTTCCTGTACGGCACATGTAGCTGACCAGATCGTAAGGATGAGAACACCTAAGGAATGGTAAGGTTAAGTGATGGTGAGGGGTAAATTGCAGTGAAACCAACTGATGATATGCGACTCTAGCGTCTTTCTTATTACTGCACAAGGTCACGTTTTACTGTAAGCATTCTATGTTCCAGAAGCAGAGTCCTCAATGCCTCGACTTTGGGGCTTAATATCGGCACAGCCCCATTCCTCTAAGAAAAATAATTAAAATCACTCAAAATTCCCAAATGTAGACCCAAATATTCCCCTCCAATGATTAAAAAATTCCACCAAGGTTAGAATCACATCTGCAAAACATTAGTTTTGACAAACTGAGGCATTACGAGGTTAAATTGGCACTGAACGGGGGCTGGGGGGATATTCCCCCCTAAACCAAAAAAATTCCCTCATAAGGCACAGGTACCCGTCCTTCCCCTATGGTCAGCAAGAACCCTGAGAAGAATTAAGTTTTGTTAATTCCAAAATACTTAATACAACCAATAGGTCTGTCATATTTAACCTCATAGCACTGTCTTAGTTTGTTGTTTTTTAAATTCTCAGGTGGGTCAAAAAGCTCCCTTGTAACCCATAGGTATACCTTTGGGAGGTACAGAACTTATTAGTATACTTACTTGTCCAAGAGAGGTCAGTGACTTATTAATGGCAGCTGCTTCCACCAGACGTTGACCTGTGGCCTCTGTCTTGCCAACACGTTCACTTCCTGCGAGGTCACACAGAGTCAGTGTCCCACGTGACTTCATGCCTGATGCTCGGTCGACTCCCTCCACTACCAAAATGACCAAGAGATGGGACCGCGAGCTAAAATCACACCGTACTTGAAGATTAGAGAACAAACTACAAGATTATTTTGAGCAGGATCTGAGAAAAGCCAGCTTAGGTGTAGTTCATTGTTTTTCATTAGTCTAAGCACGCAAGTCTAAATTAGCTTGCGCAGGGAAAAGGTATCACATCCCATGAGCTCTAGCCCACTACAACAGGTCATAGACAGTAACTTGTTGCAGTATGTGGTTAGACGATTCAAAGGCAAGTGGCCAGTGCATTTACGTTTCATCCTACACGTAAAAGCCACTCGCATTAATGTGAATGATCTCCGTCCAGAATTCTAAAAAAATTATCTCTCATTTATTCATGACACAAGTGTGACCAATTCCAATCTGGCTCTTCTAGAGACATTTGCAGTTACAATTGTGTTCCATAATCTCTCACACTTGCTTAAAGTGTGCTCAACCATGAGCTATTCATACTTAAATACATCCAAATTCTTTACAGGCATTTCAGTTATTACGTGTACAAACAAAGTGTTCTCCATAAAACTGTAGATAGTGCTATCACTGATAACTGTCCCAGTTCCCCAATCCCAAAACAAGACATCCAAGTTATTAATTTAGTAAACAACAGGTTTATGGTCCATGCTATTCTAATCCCAACCATAAAGAATAAGTATCGTTCAGTGGGTGGTGTCTATTCTATTCAAAATCCCAACTGCAAGGAATAAGTATCATTCAGTGGGTGGTGTTTGTGGTCTAAGCTATTCAAATCCCAACAATAAGGAATAAGTATCGTTCAGTGGGTGGTTAGGCAACCGAGCTGTAATACCTGATGCTAATAATTAGAAATGAGGTTGAGTTACAAATACATCTACAGGCCATAAAGACCGTCTTCGTAACAAAAAATTCACTATAAAATTTATAGTATAATTATGAAGGCAACTATAATCATGAAGGCATTTATAATGTTATAATGCAGCTCTGGCACAACGCACCTCTGAGAGTTCATCTTGGTGGCTGCAGTGTGCCGGTTCTCCATACCAGTCTCCATTGTTTCATGAATGTCCTGCAGACTTCGAACCACCGTCTCCCTCAGGTTAACGATCTTCACCTGTGAAATACAAAATTCTTTGAAATCCCAGTTTTGTTCAATGGTGATGAGTCTTAATGCATAGTACAGTAATTGCCTAAGTTTTCTATTCACAGATGAACTCTTAACAGCCTTTACTGAGTGCAGACCAGCTTAAATGTAACATGCTGTAGCATATGAGATTTAGATGGAGTTAATATCTCATTTCCATATGGCCCCAGGTGCAAGATCATTCGCATAAAGACATACCTGATTCCCATTTGACTGCACATTGAGTACAGACGCACCAGGGGTCAAAAGGTCAATCACGTTTTCGTTGTATATTTCGACCATTGACACTTTGAGCGTATACTCAACCTGTGATCGCTCAGAGGTGATGCGCAGCAGTTCTTGAATAGCCCTGAGAATGAAGTGAAACAAACACAATCAACTTCTTCAAAAACACCCCATGTCACTTAGTTTGCCATACACAGTTATATCTGAAAAGTCACATCAAGTGACATGAAAACTGCAAGTCTGAAAAGAATTCTGTACCTATCAGGATTACTTCGGTCCTTTTAGCAGTCTGAGCTGAGGATCTAGTTCACTGCACTATCCAGACTAGGGGTAGAACACAGTTCGAGCAAATGATCTAGTCCAACGTGATATTCAGCCCACAGGTAGAACACAGTCCATGCAGACAATCTAGTCTAATGTGATATCCATACCACTGGTAGAGCACAGTCCATACAGATGATCTATTCCAATGTGACATCCAGACCACTGATCAAACATAAAAATCAAACTACAAGTTTTCAGTTCCAAACAGTGACTTGTATTTAACAGGTCACGTGACAAGACTTATCTAAGATATTCAATTAGTACTAGTAATAACAACAACAACAATAACAAGAATAATTACAACAATACAATCTCTTCATGTGATCCCTCCACAGACCTTATGTTAACTCCAGGGTCACTGGACGGTCCCATCATGGTATGTGTTTTGCCTGAGCCTGTCTGTCCATAAGCAAGGATGCAAACGTTATATCCATCAACACAAGATGTCACTATGGGTAGCGTATCCTCAAACACCTATAAGGAACATGGAGAGTTCAATTGAGCCTTAACTTGGATGATGTAAATGGAGTGTGACAGAAAATAAGTACATTGAATACTATCAGTTCAAATTAGTGAAAAGTTTCAGTGCATGGTCTTGAATATAAATAGTAATCATCGAAAATACGCATCACATATTAGTCAAAATACTCTATATAAGCAAACAAAATTTAATTCAAACATGGCTTTACCCAAATCTTCAATAAAATCAAACTTAGTAGAGCACTAGTAGAGCACTAGAAAGACCCCATTCTACGGAGTACACACCTGCTTCTGGGATGTGTCTGGTCCAAACACTCTGTTAAACTCAAATCTCTTCACACTTCCACTCACTCTGACCACAAGCTCTTCCTCTGAAGGGAACTCCATACAACAGTCCACCAGCAAATCCTTACGACAGCGCGCAAAGACGCGAATGTTGCCTCGTAAATCTTGAAGCTATTAGGTAGACAAAAATTCTGCAAAATTCTAATAATAGAATGGTTTAGCCATTAAACTTTTCTGTGAATTCCTCTTCGCGCTCACTCATAACAGAAAGCTTGACTGACAAAGAATCTGCCTTCTGTCCAGCCAACATGACAAGGAATTCTGGGTACTTTTGTCTGAATACTTTTGACATTTACTGTACTGGAGAGGCAGTCCAAATACAGGAATCACTATTTGTTGCCCAGTTTAAGGGGTGTGTTCTGTAGATTCAAGACCACACAAGTGTTATGCAAGCACGTTCGGGAGTGGCACATCAAAATGGTGGTGATTGGTCAGTGAGGTTGGAATGTTGAATTATGGGATAGAATTCATTGTTTCTATTCCAGAAGCATAGATTTCTAGGCGAAAGTAGTTGGCCAGTTTCATGTGTCCCCGGGTGCAGTCCTGACACTGATGCTCCAGTGTCACTTATCAACCACAGTCTGTGGCACCACAATTATTGCACATCTTGAATAACAGTGTACATAAACGCAACACAAATGAATAACAGAACAAAATGTTTTTGCTTTGTTGAAGCTTTAACTTCATCAAGAATAATTAACACAAAACAATGTAACATGTCTACCCAAATTTACTTTGAAGTCTGTGTTATAACAATCGTTTCGACAGTAACAGAGAGCATGCCACAAAATTCCATGGGTAACAATAGAGAATGACACACTAACAAGTGCTTGCATTTTGACATCCAATGATTGCATTGTACATGTTGTGGATTTGTGTTGTTCTCTCTGACATTGTCCCTGATAACAATTTTGTGATAATGTTGAAAATGAACATCTTTGTGTTTGTTTTGCCATTTATCCTTAAATCGTGACCAAAGACTTAAAAGTTAATAAATTCACAGGGCAGCATTCCATGTCATAAATACATATGCTTGTAAAGATGTTTAAGGACAAAATAAACCCAGTCACAGTCAGAGAAAACATGTACACAACTTTACAAAATAACCTTGAAACAAACTAAAGCAGGAGGATGCAATAAGTCAGTTGCAATAACAACCAACAATTCAAAGTGTGAACGTTTCACTTAACATAACAGTAAAGTGCAAATACCTGATTAAATAAAAGTTTCCTCTGAAGGGCTTCTTTTCTATAAAGTGCTCGTAACTGTTCAACTTCCTCCTTTGCAGCAGAATCTCGTACGGTATCAATCTTGCTCGATGCTTCAAGAGCCTGTGAAAAAAGTTTCATAGCACTGATTCTAGTGAAATAAATTCACTTAACAAGTGATTATAAAACCAGGTGGATATGATACTAATAAGTTAAACAATAACATATATGATGCTAGAAACAATGACAGATATGATACTAATAACAGTAACAGATGTGATACTAATAACAATAACAGATGTGATACTAACAACAATAACAGATGTGAAACTGACAACAATAGCACATATGATACTAATAATAACAACAGATATGATACTAATAACAATAATAATAACAGAAGCACCAAAACCCTTACTTATCACATACAATACTGTAAGTCTATTAAATAGTTTCTTGTTCTAGCTGGACATAATTGGCTCGCCAGTCACTACTCTTTACAAGGCAGAGTTAAAAACAAATCATACCTGTGAACAAAGCTGTGCAATGCTGTTGAAATTTGACTGGACAGACAGCTTCAACTTGATGTTGGATTTTTGCAACTCCTTTGCAACTGCGCAGACAACTTTCAGTTTCCCCACATCGGCTTGCTTTAATTTCGAAGACTCACGTTCTTGTTGAAGTTGTTGTTCAAGCATCAACTGCACATGGAATAATCCGCATGACTCATATCACAACTTGAAATCTGAGATAAAGATTGTGTAGGAGCAAAAATAGCCCTGCCTCTTTACTGAGTTGTCAAACAATGAAATGAGTCCGACCACTTAAAAGCTCAAACGCATTCTTATTTCAATCTACTAAATGCCTCTCAAGTATGCAAGGAATAGTTTATGGGCGAACTTTATAGATAAGTGTGGTGGTTGTCCAGTCCACAGCAAAGTCATGAAGTCATTGAGACCTATGACTTAACAGAAAAATAGCTTTTTGGGGTGCTGCACATTAAAGTCTTAAAAGAAAAGATGATGACAATTTCATGAGATGAAGAGCAATAATTTAACAATGAACATCCACAGTATTATACAAATATGGACAAATCTTTATTCAAAAAGAAAGTGTCTTTAATAGTGTTTTAGCCAATCTGAGAACAGAACTATCAAAAGTGGCACAGTAACATTGGCACTACACCAGTGGCACAGTAACATTGACACTACACCAGTGGCACAGTAACATTGACACTACACCAGTTGCACAGTAGCACTGACACTACACCACTGACACAGTAACATTGACACTACACCAGTGGCACAGTAGCACTGACACTACACCACTGACACAGTAACATTGACACTACACCAGTTGCACAGTAGCACTGACACTACACCACTGACACAGTAACATTGACACTACACCAGTGGCACAGTATCATTGACACTACACCAGTGACACAATAACACTAACACTATACCAGTGGCACAGTAACACTGACACTATACCAGTGGCACAGTAACATTGACACTACACCTGCAGTGACCACATGATTCAATTATTCACCTTGTCTTGCTCAAGCTTATGCACCTTTCTCTGTTCATTCATCAACCCTTCTTGGATGGAAGACATTTGCACCTGATGGTCTTCAGTTTTTTGAGGCTCTCTATACAGCACATTCTCCCTCATCTGAAAATTCAAGGCCTGCATCATTTGTAAGTACAAAATATGGTTAACCATTATCACCAATGTGTCCGACAATGTCCACATGAAAGCAGCACACATCTCTTAAGATTGTTCGAATCCAAAAAAGAAGATGCAATAAAGTTCATTCTTGTCTATGATGCACATTTGAATAAGTTTTAGTACATTACTGTTTCCAGTATTTCAACAAGTGTTTCCCTTTTCTTCATCAACATACATGAAACACCTCAACACTAAGTTTTCTGGACCTTCACTTAAAGCTGCAATAAACTTGCATTCAGTCCAAGAAGCAAACTTCTAATTTTAACCACTGCTATACAACTGGCCTCAACTGGTTCCTTTCTCAGACGAGAGGTTACCAGACCTAATGATTCATGTGACGACACAGTAAACAAATTCTACTGGGAGTTACAAACAACTGTAGGAGGCAGTGTGACCTAGAGGATTGAGTGTCTGCCTCCTGTTCACCAGGTTGTAGGTTCGAATCTCACTAAACCCCATTGCTAATCCCTTGAGTCAGGTCTCTAGTTCCTGGCACAGGTGTCTGGTGCAAAGAGCCCGGCTCAGTGGTCTGCTCATGTTTTACAAACAGCTGCTGTGGGGTGTATAGCCACCAATGAAATTCTCCTGAGTGCATTTATTTACAGCACCTTCATCTGATAGAATAAAATCACCTTCTCCTCTGCCTCCTCTCTCAGTATTTTCTCCTCTTGAACCCTTCTCTCGAGTAATCTCAGTTTTTCCTCTTGTTTCTGCAGCACATGCAGCACCACCTGGTGAAGGTTGCTAACATCAGCTACCTTTGCAAACTCGGGCTGAAAATCCAGTCATAGGTTTAGACGGGTTTGAACTGAATTCATCAGACTACTGTTTAATAAGCAAATAACAAAGCAATATTTGAACACCTTTGCAGAATTCACAAGTTTTTGAAATACCCGAAAAGAAAATCTCTGCAGTCACCACAGAGCTTCTGATCTCCTTCCCACTTACGAGGAATGCGCGCATGCACTCAGTCATTCGACAAACAGCTGACTGATAAGATTGATATTAACATCAGATTATCATGTGTGATTGCACTCCGAATCTGAAGTCAACAATGCGGTAAGCCTTTGAAGCAAGTAATTTTATAAAAATAACTTTAGAACATGTTTAAATGCTTTATTTGTGACTAATTTCAAACAGTTCAGACTAAAACAGACTGGCTGCTGCTTAAGTCACATTTGTTTTGTTTATATCAAAGGTCAAAGGTCACATTTTCCATAAAAGGGATATGTTCTATGTCTATGTCTGCCATACCAAATAAGGAGAAGTCCTTTAACTTGTGGGAGAAAAATCCACTAAGTCACGAGCAGATGACAGATTGTTTTTTGAAATTTGAAACTAAAAGAAAAATGCTTTGACATCAACAGAAATTCAAAATCTTTAAGAAGAAACCGTAAAAATACCCAGTGAGCAGATTGAATTATGTTTTAGTAGCAGAGAAACATTCTGAATAATACAATTTATTCTCTTTTTCACGTTACATGCCTCTTTAAAAGACAGCAACAAGAAATACACCAGAGTGCACTATTGATCATATTCGATACATTAACTACAAGTCAGGACAAAGATGACACATTACAACAACCTCGAGGGCACAAATTTTCCAAAATTTCAAAGCTACAGCTAAAAACCACGCTGGGGCTTTTCTACTCTAATTTAAAGCCGCTAGTTTACATTGTTATCCAGAGCAATGTTTCAAGTATTCAACAAGGAATAATCTACTAGTAGTTATTTTTACTATTAACTTTTGTTACATGAAAAACCCTTTTGTAACTCATAACTGTTAAACCCAGCCCATTCTTCTGCTTGGGTGAAAATCTGTGCCATTGTTAACTACTGAGTCAACTTCATCTAATCGATTGCTACACGCTACGCAATACTTTGCCAGATCCCCAGTATAATGGTAATCACTACTTACTGCCAACACATTAGATCAAGTTGCATGGCAACTAGTCAAGTTGCATGGCAACTAGTCAAGTTGCATGACAACTAGTCAAGTTGCATGGCAACTAGTCAAGTTGCATGGCAACTAGTCAAGTTGCATGGCAACTAGTCAAGTTGCATGGCAACTAGTCAAGTTGCATGGCAACTAGTCAAGTTGTATGGCTTCTCACGGAGTTCACAGCGTTGCTGTAAGTTCAGTGAACACAGGACAGTACCTTCAGCCTGACCAGTTCTGCTCTGAGGGAATCTTCTCGTATTCTAGTTTGACGGCTGGATGCTTCCTGCTCCGACAATCGGCCTTGCAACACGTAAATCTATAAGAAATAACATAGCACCAAATATAGTTTACAAAACTTGGCAAGTCACGTTGGACATTAAGAATATTTATTGATTTATTAACTAAAGGCTTATTTGCATGAGAGCTAGCTGTTTACAAAATCATAATACAAATAATGAATATTTCTTGGGTAAATTTGAAATTGACTTATGCGAAACACTGATGTCATAAAACTCTAAAATAAGAAACTTATAATTTACCTCCTCTTGTAGCTGTGAATTGTCAACATGAGCAATACTCAACTGAGTTGCAACATGTTCATATAGTTTGTTCTGGAAAGAAAAGGATTTTTGAACATTAAGAACGATTTAAAGTTAAACTGTGATAACATGTGTTTTTCAAAGCTACATCTCCAACACTAAGTCACAACACATCATTTTTGACAAGGTGGCTCTACTGTTAAAAAATTACAAAATGTTTTGACAATAAACTGTAAGAAAAACCCAATATATCTTACCAATCTGTTAACTTGATTTTCCAGTTCTTTTATTTTGTTGTCTTTAGTTTTCAGTTGTTTGGCATCAGAGATGTTTCTCGGACAAGCCAGGGGTTCTGTAATAAAGACAACTTGTAAGTGTACAACACTGACTCAACAGTGACTCTCACCAAAATTCCGTTCCTAAACGAACACTATCGCCAGAACATAAATTTCAATTGTAGTAGGAATGATTACAAGCAACTTTTATTACATTCACTTGAATTACTTACATTTCATTTTCTCCAAACACCACAATGGTAGAGAACAAAAACACTCACAACCCCAATGCTTTCATAAAATGTTTAGAGGGATGCCCCCACAAACATGAAATCCAAACATGTCTATTACAATACTGTCGATGTGAAAACAACTGCTTGAGCAAACACCACGTGACGAAAAATCATACTAGTTAACATTAAGACTGAATACTATCCCAATTGTTGTAAAGCCAGGTTACCCACAAAACATAATATCACAAGGTCAAGGTATCCACTAAAGATGATACTGTCAACATTTTATTCAACCAAGATGATGCCTCAGAATGTTTATAACCAAACTTTCTATGATCCCCAACAGTCAGGTTGTGGCTTATACAAAAGAACTGTCTTACTTTGATCCCCAACAGCCAGGTTGTGACCTATACAAAAGAACTTACTTTGATCCCCAACAGTCAGGTTGTGACCTATACAAAAGAACTTACTTTGATCCCCAACAGTCAAGTAGTTGTCTATACAGTCATACTGGTCATAGTTACAGGCACGCAGCGCTGACAACATGTCATGTTTGTCTTCCCATACAGGCAAAGCATCCTAAAAATGTACACCTGGACTCATAACGGGTTGAATAAATTATTGTAAATTGGATGATCAGCTAACGACAGAGAGTGGATAAACCATTAGATGAAATTTACCCATAAGAGTATACATGCTATTGAATTCTTTCATGTGAAGCTGAAGAGATGATGCAATAGTTATATCAAAGTTATGAAATTAACAAAATTAATGATAGTCTTCATTTTTGGCAACTAAAAATACTGTGTAACAATGGTGAAAAGAAAGAGTGGACAGACAGACATGAGAACAGACAGACATGAGAACAGACAGACATGAGAACAGACAGACATGAGAACAGACAGACATGAGAACAGACAGACAAGAGAACAGGCACTTAAACATAGACAGGCAAACGGACTAACTGGATTGATACAAACATAATAATATTCGGTAATCTCGCTAGATTACGACCACGAAAAAACAATTATAACCTAGAACCGGCCGCAACTTAGAAATACCAGTGTTTGCGATCTTGTGGTGTATGTATATTGAAGAATGTTGGTCAGGGTACGCCGCGCTTAGGGTTCGTATTTCAAGAAAAGAAAAAATACCATCAAGACACATGCTGGCGACAACAAATCAGAGCTTGGTTAATCTAAGAAACGGAGTCAAGCGTATATTTACCGAGACACATGAAAGTTAAAGCCGATGACGCTTAATCGTGAAATTATTAACTCCTCGGTGATGTGCTCTTACCCAAATTTGGCTAGTGGCCATTCAGTTAAAAATACAGATCAGGAACTGTTGCCTGAAGACTTAGTACTACTGAGTACAGATGAACAGTGAATCATTCAGTGAACCCGCAAACGGTTAAAGACATGCCATTCACGACGCTCCGCGACACTCAGAAGTGGACGACGCACGATCTTTAAGACACACGCTTTTGAATAATTAGTAAGTGACTTTCGCAGGAGAAGGCTGCAAAAATACAGGGCTGAAATGCAAATTTTACAACAGTACTAACGGTATTCATTTTAATTTCAACCTCTGCGTCTTTTATTAGAAACGTCGACTTTTTATCGCACCACCATGACCACTGCCAATACTTATAATGCCTTGGAGCATTTGTTAGTGAATAAACCAACGCGACGAATGATGTTACACAGAGATTAAATCGTCTGAATCTACAACATATTAGGTGCGTTGTCCACCAGTTCACTGTACAAGTAGGACTACTCTTGGATCTTTTTTACAGACAGATTGGCACTGAAACATGTAATTGCGTGTTTGTTAAAAGACTCTGACAAAATGCAAGAGGTATGCACAAGTAGGTATACAGCATGTGCCCAATCACATTCACGACCTCCCTTCAGGTATGCACAGGGTCTGTTCTTAAAAGGTCCACTGGCTAAAGAAATCATGCGAAACATATCTCCTTCCGGAACCTCACTCTGCTTGCTAGCAATTTACCATATTGCCGTGCCTTAAAGGCCCATGAGCCTATATGCGAAATAATGAATTTTTGGCGCAGCTATTTTGTACCCAAGTGCTTCGCATATTCACGCATGTGCCTAAATTTCTCATATGAGCTGCACAGTTCCACACATACGCAGGTATTTCTTGATTGTGTAACGGAGGCGTTCAAAATGCAGAATTCTTAATACTTCAGCAACTGTGGTGGACCACACTTACAAGTGGATACCTGTTGTTTTATGTCTGCTCTTCAGGAAAAGAAAACTACAAACTCCCTGGATAGAACAAGTCTTTATTGCACGCTTTGCAGAAAGATGCAAGGTAACCCTAATGGCTTCGAAAGTTCATGAAACATCTACATACTTTACTCAATCCAATATTGAGATGAATATGGAATTAGTGGGTCGCCTTACATTACATTAATGCTAATTCCATCCGTCTACATCAATTTTGGACCCAGTAAAACCAGTATCCCATGATGATAACACTCTATAATCCAATGAACGGATCATCTGCATAATTGGTCAAGCCATCAAACATGCTATCGGATGACTAGTAGCTGAAGGATCTAGCTGGCACTCGAACATGCCAAAAGTTTGCATACTGCAAATGACCACCTAACCATATCTTCATCCATTTTGCCCCATGCCGATGAAACCAGGTCACCCACACTTTGTATGGTGGTGGGCCTTAAACCACCAGCGTCCCAGCTTTTCATGAGCTCCTCGACACCATCCTGAATGTAACTGCACCCCTCCTGCCTCACTATGTCCTGGAAGAATTAAAGCTATATGCAGTGCAACCACACACAAGTTATGTAAATCAAGAGCTTGAAATGATAAAGCGACCCAAAATTTATCTAGATCTGACTACTAATTTATCAGAGATTAACGTAAAATTCAATCTTGCAAAATTATGCTGGTCACACACTTAACAGTCCCAATTGTGTTCAAGCAAATTTCTCAGGGTGTGAGATGGCACCCTTGAGATGTGGCCAACATATCTACTTTGTTCCCTTTTTAGTGTCGCACAAGTTTTTGGCTCTACAGTACATAAAAAATGTTATTACGTTGCAGTTTGTGGTCGTTGGAAACAGAACCAGCATAAACCACAAAATGTCACGAAAATGGTAACCCTGAATGATTAACGGTTGAGTACCCTTGAAAAGTACTAGCTTTGGGATACAACTCCACTGAAAACTGAACGACACAAGTAGGACAGAGTAATAGAAAAACATTCGTTATCCCTTACTAACAAAATTGATATTGTACTTGCAAAGACGACGCAACGAGACAGCGTCCGTTACTTGATTCAACAGCTTTCATTTAATAGTATTATGTACGTGTTGTGTTTGGAAAATGCAGACTTACACTTCATGAGATGAGCAGTGAAAATCCATTCAAGTTCATCAGCGATTCCGGGTGTCCAATACAACTGATATTTGATGTCCGTGCAGAACTGCATCAAACTTGTAGTCTTGGTACATGGTTGCTGTGTTCCTTGTCAATTAACTTCCTGTGGATCTGGTTGGTAATGAAACCCCTTTTGCCAGCTGGTAGTTATAACCCTAACAACAAACTCTGTTGATGTGTGATTTTTTACTTCAGAATGGTAGATCGTAGCTGTGACATTGATTTCAGTTCCTTTCTTGAGGCCACAGGTAATAGTAGTAGTAGTAGTAGTAGTAGTAGTAGTTTTAGTTTTAGTGACTATCAAAACATAAACGATGGTTACAAAATAATATAAAGTTACAATGGTCCAGCGAAACAGATTTAAAAAAAGAACATATGATAAAAAATGGAGACAATAGGAATGGATATTTAATGAATTTATGCAATATAATGCCTAGCATTCGAAAAATTTCATGACTTCAGTTACAGAGGTTGCTATTTATGTCAGGTTGGCTCAACAATGAAGAAATGGATGTATGGTCCTGTACGCTTGTGAAAACAGATGTGATATTTTTGACAAGAGGGCAAAAACTAATACATGTTCCTCTGATTGATTCTTCTAGTAAGTGCAATTATTGTAACTAACTCGCTCACACTGAAATAATCCTCAGTTAAACTTCACATCTGTTATAATTCAAACTTCAAGCCTTCTCAACATGTAATATATTCTACACTTAAAAGCCAGGTGCTGTTAGTACAAAATAACAAATAATTTTGCACTACAAAAGCTGATAGCACAAACATAACTATCTGAATACTTCGCCTGATGCGGTCAAGAAAATTGGAGTATGCTTTACTGTAACAGTACAACTTACAAAATACACAAAAATAAATTTCCTTCCAATTATAGGCACAGACGGATGAAGAGTTGTTTGAACGCATATTTTATCAAACTGGATGATCGGTCAAATCAAAAGTTTCAAATTGTGTACTAAGCGCGAGTGGTAAAGCACTGCTTTCAGTCCTTATTTTGGGTATCCAATGACATTTGAGTCGTTCCCAGTCAACAAGTATCCAGCATCGCCTCCACTCTGTGTCCGGCTCACGTATTTGAATGGGGCGTACGCGCAATCGCTGAATAAGGCGCTCGTATGTCAGCAAACAAACGCGTGCAGGTCAGTGCGACACTCATGCCCAGCGGATGGTCTCCCATGCACTGGGTCAGCTTGCAACTTTGGCATCACAGCTCCCATTAAAAAGTGTTCGACCACGCATGTGTCTTGTTCTTTCGAATCGTGTAACAAACAAAACTGTAAACGCCGTATCAGGGGTTTATAATTTTGATTAGACCTACTAGGCTGCAAATAGTCAATGATTCCCATTTTGAAAGAAGGCAGGGTGGTAGTCACAGTGACAGCAAGTTAAATCGAACGGGATTAGTTACATCGACTTGATAGACAGGTAGCAACTATGCACCCGGTTGATCTTTAACACAGCATCTCGGGGGGGGGGGGCACGTGCACTTTTGTGAACAACTTTAATCGCTTTGCCACAGATAGAAAATGTGTTACCACATTGTTACAAAAATGAACTACGGCAAAACTTGAATGCACAGATTTTCCGGTTACAGTAGCAGACGGATTACTGGTCAAGGGGACACGTTCAGTTCATACACTGATGTACAGAGAGGTTAGCATTTTTGTTTTGCATCATGTTGTCAGTGCCAGTCAAATAAGTCTTTGTCTCGGATGTCGCTTTCTCAATCAGCAAAACTGCAAAGGCATTAGCTAACGTAAAATATTTGTGCGACATGGCAGATAAATCTCAACCTCAGCGAGATAGCGCACAATGACATTGACCGATAACACAAACGTTGCACGTCATTGAGATCGCCAACAAAAGCATTTCAACAAAGAAACAAATTCCACATTAGCATTACGTTTTAGTGTGACCGTTCGTGAGGGAAGAAACGCAATCCTGGACGCAAACTCATTCGTATTTGTAGAAAGGGCTCGGAGTGACAATCTTCACTGGTTGTACTTTCTATACAGGACATTGAAAATGGTGAAAAATGTTTGGTGGTCGTAAAGTTAGAGTGGACGTAATCAAGAGAAATTACCATATACAACTGAGCGAACCAATCTACAGGTATGACCAATTTGTCTCCAGCCAAGATTATTGGGCTTCAGTATTGAATCAAAGACAACATCTGTGAGCATAGACAGACTACCAGTCTGGTAAAAGTTATTTAAGAGAGCAAAAAACAGCTTATAACTGTGAGTAAGCTTGTATTGCGTAGAAATGTATAGTGACAGCCTGGCTACACTAAAACACTCCTGGCATGAATTGTCCTGCTAAAGCACACCCAGTCTTGTTCAAGCTTGGTCAATATTATTCAGATTCCACACTAGGCTTTATAACCTTACTAACAATGTGACAGACATCTAATGAATTTATCAAGTAACCAAGCTTAGTGTTAGCTAAGTGCTAGATGTCAGGCAAGGTGACTTTCAGCAAGCACTAAATTAAATCTTTCTATTTGATCCCATCATATAATTACCGCCAACAACGACAAATACAATAACAAGTTATTCTCTTGTCCTCACACCGCACATTGATTGTTTTACCAATTAAAACAGATAATACCATTTATAACAAATGAGTCTATGAAATATTCCTTTCAAATTAGATGCACAATTATAGTGAAGTATGAGCGTGGTAACAAGAAGGGTTACTTACGCAGATTTGTTGAATAATAAGATCAACTTTGTCTGAATGCAACTCCCAAGCAATAGGCAACTTGAGCCATGTTCCAGACTCATCATCAAAAAAATAGTGGACGTTTCTTTTCTCCTGAAATTAATTACAATAGAAATCAAATAAGTTCATCATCTCATACAGGTAATGGAAATCTTCTCTTGTTTTCAAGTGTGGACAAGTTACACCACTGGCAGCCACAAGGCCTCCAGTATTAAAAATTCATCTTTGTATTTTGGGTATCCATTTTAAAAGAATGGTACAGTACTGAGAACTAAATGGACAGATTAGAATTAAAAGTTTAGCAAAATGTTTATTACCTCAAACAGGTAAGTAGACAACATGCCCCTCTTTGGATGCTGTAGAGTTCCGGCTCTATCGTCATACGTGGTGCTATCGCGCTCTACCTCGTCACTTGAAACATGACACAATTCAGCGTCCGAAGTGTTCAGTTCAACTCCACTGTCCTGGTAGGCAAGCAAAATGAATCATTCAAGTTGTTACTCAAGCCAGTTTTAGGGAACACAGGTGTCAAATTTAAGTCCGTATCTTCTGGTATGAGGTGCAAAAATAACAAACTAATTATTGTGGGTGATAAGCAATTTACACCTTCTTTCATGATTTTCAGTAAAAAATTATTTAGTCTTAAAGGAGAACGCAACCTGTTTTCATGTCATTTTAAGTAAAAATACGGTTCATTGGTTATCCCAGACGTATTTTTCAGTTAATTACAGCTTCTCATAATTTCATTAATTAGTTGCGCCCTACTCTGGAAGTGATGTTTAGGGGATTAAGAATTTCCTGGCAATTTGTTTTCATATAGTCTGACTGTGGGAGCTGTTGAGTCAGTCCTTATTTTATCTCGGTTGTGATAAGTTCAGTCGCCGTTGGCGTTTGTTTACGAGTCAGTCAACGCACCGCACAGTTGCTGCTCGCTTTCCGAAAGATGACACACTCCGCCATACTTGACATGTTCGTGTGAAGAACACAGCGTTACCCATCCACGCAACGTACAAATAAGTGGATAATTACTGAGTATGTGTCAAGCATTTTCTGCCGTCGGTTTACGAAAGAAATATGCACGCGGAATTGATGAAGGTTCCCGTAAAACAACGCTGTTGATTCCCAGCAGTGCCCCGTCGCCAACCCCGAGGGGTGTATTTTTGAAGCGAGAAGCCTCGCTAGCTGTGGCCCCTATAGTGAGTGAAACCCCTTCATCTCATGTCACCGTACCTCCAAACGTACCCCAGAGCATGCAATTCCGGGAACTAGCAGTGATTCACTCTGTGCCAGTGTCATCTCCAGCCCACAGCCTGTAAGCAGCCCTGCTGAGATGTCGAGTAGTGGGAATGAATACAAGCCCATTTCGACACCCAGTGAGGAAAAGAGTTTGTCGTCTAGTAAACAGGCTGGTGAGCCAAACTTTGATAAGTTTAGTGTGGACTTGACTACAGTATTGGAGCTATTTGAGAGGGTGACAGGTGTATGACCAGGGAGTTACATGGCGGGATGTAAGCAGTTTGGGTGCTCAAGTCACCATCCAGTGGGAACAGCATGAGCATAGGTATTCCACTGAGGTCGGCACAACAGCGCACACTGTCATTTAGACCAAGATGTCCCACCACGTCTGTCCACAGTCTCTACCTCATACCTCTCAACAGCTGTCTGTGAGCATTTTGCCTCACTAAACTCGGGCTCAAAATCCACCCACTGACTGTTCATGAAAAAATTCCTTGTCACCACGTCATTGTGTCTGTGATATGGGTCGCCGACTCCATATATTTTCACGCTACTACAAACTAAATGATCCCTAAATCCAACGTAACTGAGTGCTCTAACAACCTAGCTTGTCACAGAATACTCGTCGATGGGAAGTGGTGACAACAAAGTTAGGAAACCAGCATGAAAACAACAGTAGAACAAATTCTCACAGTAAACAAAATGGCGGGAAATTTTTAACCCCCTAAACGCCACTTCCGGAGTAGGACACAACTAACTAACAAAATTACGGGAAGCCATAGAGCTGAAACAAATGTCTGGGATAATCAACGAACTGTATTTTTATAAAAAATGACATGAAAAAAGATTACCTTCTCCTTTAAACCTGAAGTCACTTAGAAGCAGTAATTATGCACTTAAGCTATTGGCAATCTAACAAATGAACGTAGTGTTCTGTTGTGTAATAGTCAAATGGGCCAATTTGTCTACTATGTCAGGACATTCCTGGATAAAACTCAACTATCAAAGAATTCGAGTCTTAAAGCTGCATTTTGTCCTGCTTAAATAGCTAAAGAAAAGAAAATTGAAGTCGGCCTTTTACTCTCTATAAAATCAGTCTCGTAATATTCTTTATTGCAATAGCATTCTATTTTTGTTACCAATAAGAACATGGACACCACCAGTGACTCAAGAAAGCAGTTATGAATTTATTAGGGTTGGCAGACCTTATAATTAATTGTAGGAGGCTTGAGATGGTAACAGAAATAGAATCCTATCACAAGACAGAGAACTACCAGGCCGGTTATACGGCCTAATTAGATTTTTGTTCTATTAAGCTAAGCAGGATGAAATGAAGCTTTAAATAAAAGTTGAAGTCAATAAGAAATAGTCTTTCTCCAGAGTATCTGTGCAACTGTATCTGCCAACAACTCACATCTTCCACTTTGCTGTCTGTGACCAAAAGCCCTTTGTTGTACCATTCAGGAGGAAATGGCAGCCAATTCTAGGGAGAAGCCATACAAGCAGAAGGGACATTCCAAAAAGGAGTTCATATGCCATGAAATTTGCACTTCAGAATTATTTAAGGTGTATTAATGGCTGTTTAGACTATATAACTATTACATTGGGATATCCCATTTCACAAAATAGCCACTGCAGAATATCTTGGTTTAACTATGGCTGTTAGAAAAAACTTGACTAGTGAAACATTTCTTGTTTTCTATGATTATACTGGGGTTGGAATATAACTCATAGATTTTAATTTCTACTGAATAAACCCCTTCCTTTATCTTAGTTTGAAATTGGTGATTTTTCACCAGCTGAAGTTCCATTCAACATAACTTTAAGATAAAACATGGTACATGATCTCCAACCACAACCAAACAATAGGACACCCCAGTTTCAAATCTTAATAGCAATGCATTACTAACAAAAATATAGCACACTTTTCAATTTAAGAAATAAATTTAAAATGCTTTGTAACCTGTGAGCTAGCAGTAGCAAGAAATGTTAAATAACGCAACAAACTTAATGCGGACAAAGTGAAATTTAAAAAAAAATGTTTGGCAAAAAGTATATTTAAGTGAAAACGTCAAATAAAAGTGGGAAATTAGAACAGCACTTTTATTTTGGCTTGCTAGATGAGTGTACAGTTTACCCATAAGCATCATTAAATAGAGAAAGCACAGAAAGATATAACACTTACTCCATTCTGCCACTGCATATAATACCTCTCACCATTCTGGTACAGGCAAGTGTAGTCAGAGCCATCATGGTGGAAAAATGTCTCAAACACAATGTCGTCATTCTGAAAAACAGCAAATCAATAGGTGAATGCGCAATAATAGACCATATCTTCAGGCTTCCATCAACATGTGTACACAATGAATCTAACCTCACTCAGTAGTTTCCATGGAAACTCTTGTGTAATAGGGAACGTTGGGTTCAGTAGCACATTCAAAATACATACCAACGAAAAGCCTACAGTAGTGCAAGGTTTTACAACAAAGCTTTGCATTGTGTTATTGGTCCACATCAATGTAAAACGACCAGTCTAACTTACACACAGGACTTAGTGACTAAATTCCCACTCACAGTTTAGTAGAAAATCTGAGTTACTTGGTGCAGAACAATAGGCTGAATATGCAAGTCTCAAAATGAAGCATGACTGCTAAAACCATTAGTGATAGGATTAGGATACCAGTAGGATCTCATGTAGCTTTGACAGAAAGACCAAATAAGAAACAAGACTGGGCCACTTTTAAGAATCACAAATTTAGTTCACAAAGACAGTCCCAATTTCACACGAGGCTGCTCGCAACTAACCACGCTGAAAATGAATCACTTATATCATGTAAGGTCACAGTACGATTCCAACATTTACTTGGCATATTATACCACAACCACACAGACTGCAGGTGTAGTAAGCAACAACCGGAATGTGTGGTTGACTAATGTAGCAACAACATAAAGTAAAACTACTTAAAATGAGAACAAATTACATGATGAAATAGAGAAACTGGAGATTATAAATTAAGCTCCTCACTATCACAGTTTGTACCTCAAGCAGGAAATCATGAGCCAAAAAGTAAAGCCTGCCTTGGCCACTAAACTAATTTACACAATAAATCACAACTTTACCCCATATTTTGGTTCTCGTTTTTCCTGACTTTTTTGTTGTTGTTCTTGTTTGTCAAGATGCTTGTACATGGCTTTATATTCAACCCCATCATGATTAGGTTGAACAACACTGCTTGTGCCTGTATCAGAAATACATAATTAGCACCAAACATTTTTCACAGTAGAGGGCATGCTTGCAGCCAACAGAGGGAGCACCAGGTGTGAACACAGGAATCTCCCATGAGATTTTTTGTTTTGGGGATTACCTCATCTCACTGCACTAACAATAGTTGAAGATCCTAATCAATGTGCATACATGGTGATTCTAAGGGTGATCTCCCGTGGGAAATAAGGTGCAACAATAGTTAGGTAGAGCAGATCTTGTCAAGTCTATTGTAACAATGAAATACCCACCAGTTTCAATACCTCAGCCACTGCTATTGTTAGTCAAGACTGAAGAACGAGCAAAATGTCCAACTCTGCAGTCTAATGAGTGCGTTACCCTATCTCAATAAGGTACGGGGGGGGGGGGGTGGNNGGTGTCAAAGGTTTGTCACATTGCCCTAGTCTATATAACAATTACACTTACTTAACCTAACGCGAACTTTCTTCTGTTGAAATGATCAGCAGCATCTCAAATGCAATTTACCTGAATTTTCTTGTGTCGGGAAATTTCGATTCATGTTATTGTCAGTAGAGGGACGTATCTCCACTTCCTGGAATCCCTGTGTTCGGCGCTGAGGGGCCGATCTGTGAGTACGCCCAGTTTGCTGGCTGTCATCCTGCCCTGAGGTACCTCCACCATCTATAGAAGCTCCTGAACCCATCCTCCATGGGCTGAACCAAAAAGTATCCCCATGTTATAAGTAAAAATATGTTCCATTAAAACCTTGACACATTTCACAGCACTTTGTGCTTGATTCATAGATTTGTACAAAAACCACACGAGTCATCAACCCTCAATATCTAGAACAATGACCTAACTTCCTTTTGGGTTATACACAACAATTATAGCATCAGCAATGACCTGATGGCAATAAAACACTGGCCCAAATAACTCCTTGAAGTTGGTAGATCAATGAAACACTGCCTGATATATTAACTTCTTGAAGCGGGTAGATTAATGTCATGTGAGTCGCAGCGGAGTAAAAAAGTAGTGTAGTGACGTGTTTAACAAGTGAAAGCAATTGTACAATGTACAACTTCAGTTTTTTGTGAAGAGAAAGAAACATTAGGACGCGAAAACATGTCAATTTGCAGCACGTTTGAACCGATTACTCCAAGAGTACTCTGAATACATGGGCGGCGCAGCACTGAAAAAAGCGGGAGGGCTAAAGCCCCCTCAGCCCCCCTGTGGTGCACCGCCTATTGACCATGTGCGGCCTAGCACTGAAAAAAGTGGGGGGCTGTAGCCCTCACTTACTCCATGACCATAGCCTATACGGATAGCCTATACCATAGGCTATTGTATAGTACGGTGCGCCGACCATGCCCATGGAATAAGGCAGCTGAGAGTTACCCCAAGTGTGGGCAACTTAGACAACTCAATGAACTCATATCTGAAGTATGAGAGATGCACAGTCCCAAAGACAACACACCGACCTGCAAGTCACAGGCTCCAACTCTGTCACTATAGGCAGACATCCAGCTTTAGACGGAATTTATAAATTCCTCCTCACCAGCCTCACCTCCCTCAGCCTGATTAAAACTCCCCTCATGACGTATTTACAAATATGTCATTGGTTCCGGCCAATTCTCCAATATCATGTCAAAGCGGTCTAGAAGCTGATGTAGAAATCTCACCTACCTTAACAACAAATTAAAGTCAAAATAAATAAGTCCAAGATAGTTGAAACCATCTTCAGAGGATGGGCTCGAATCTTCAGAAGTTTGTCGTCAAGTACAACACGTCCACCAAAACAGTGACGTCATTGACTTCCGTGCTCTTCATGCTGGCAAAGATACGATGCTGGTGTAAAGTGTTGCCCTCTGCCGTCTACCAGTGATTGTCTCCTGTGCAGCGGCAACAATGGGAATGTTCAGTACATTGGACGCATAGGACCTACGATAGGACCGGCCTTGCTCAAATCCAGACAAAATCACGTGTTCTCATTTAAAATACACGGCAATATCAAACGTACTCTCGCGAAGTCTTGCTTTTTAGCGAGGTCCTAGCGTTACTTGGCGCAAAGCTGTATACCGTATTTTGACGATAGTCTTCTTACAACTAGCTGGCTGAGCGTTACCGTGATTCTGGAATGCCACTCCGCGGCCGCTTAACCTGGTTCCATAGAACTCTAGCCCTGGGGCCCGTTCTAAGAAACTGACTTAAAGTTCAGTCTTGACTTAAAGTCTAAGATTTCTCTTAACTTCCAAATTGAAACTGCTACATAAAGAAATTAAGACAATTTTGAAAACTTACATCAAAAACTTCAGTTTAACTAAAGATCGTTTGCTAGACACGGTATTGAGAAAATTTTAAGTTTTAGCTTAAAATTTATTAAAATTTTTAAGGTTTGTCTTAGCTAGGTCCGTTTTGTTGGAGCCGCGGGAGGCCCCTGGAATGCCAACTCCCGCACGTGACCTGTGTATCCCCGAGACTAGCCACGAGAGTTTGCACTGAGAATTTCCGGCTGCATACTCGACTTACTGAGTTTTCATCGACAGCTGTAGTTATTAAATCAAACCTAATCTCATTGCTTTATTTTCATTTTATTATCATAATTATTCATCAAGCGAGACTGACCCTGGAGGCATGGTTCCACACAATCAACGATTTCTCGGCAAAATTAGTCAACAAACCCGACAACTACAATGGGCATTCTGAGCACCGACCTGTGGCTCTGACTGGACAATGAGCGTAGTTTATTGCGGTTTTCAATTGTTTCTATAAAATTCATCTGAGCGATGTTTACGTGTTGCCTCGATGCCATTATTGTTTATTCGATTTATTAGTAAGGCTTATTGTTATCTGTAGTATTTAAACGGCTGAAATAAACTTTTTAAAAATTAAAAGGTTACCTTGTAAAAGAACCCAATCCATTTCTTCGTGTCTCTGACAACGTACATTGTATTGTCCCTCTCTTGGCGGACTGTCCCACTTTTTTAATTCTTTTTCTGCCATCCCGCAACACCATCTAAATGTCCCCGCTTTTTGACACACGGCCAGATTGACATATAATACTTCTGTAATTTCCAACAAGACATAGCCAAATTTTCCACTCGACTGAAAACTAAAAATCGGAACGTTTCATGTATGCAATTTCCCATTCAACCGTAAAAAAATTGTCGGGCATTTTTGGGTGTGATATCTCCCATCCGACAAAAAAAACGCCGGTAAGTCATTTGTTTGTTGCAGCGAACATTTCATCCTTGCGTTTTGCCTTAGACCCAATAGTCCCGCTTTTCAATCCAGTTGTTCCGTTTTTTTCGTTCCCGAATGTTGGCCATGCAACAATTAAGTATTCAAAATAACATTGTCTCTTTTAAGAAAACTGTTCTTTTCCAAAATCCGCTTTCTTAAGTAACGTAACAATCGTAAAAATGTGTTCTATTGTCTCTTGTTTACGGTAACATACACTACCTGTATCAGGATCACGAACTTTTACTTTCCGAAGAACAGTCCTGCCCTCACACCAATGGGATGAGCTATTCACAGTACGTTTTAACGCTAGTTGATAGATGTTTGCCCATTTTTATCTATCAGAAAACTTTTATCTGTAAATTTCGGATAGTGTACTTGGAGTAGTTCATCGCATTTTTCCTAAACGTCAGTGTTTTTAGATTTTTTACTGAAGAATGTAATTGTATCATAAGGCACCAAGGGTCCAATGAATTATAATATATAAATACGCATAATTTTGGATGAATGCGTGACTAAATTATCCACAGCAAGTGTGAGGGATCCGTATTCTAAAACCTTTGTCTCCATAGGGTAAAAGCTTTTGAATCACTGAAATTATTTCCCTAATGGCTCAACTAGTCATTTATATATATATCGTAATCTCTTGTACATTTCCTTTTTATGTTACTATTACACGCTGTTATTTTTCGCATTTTGGTAATGCTCTTGGTTTTTAGGATTAAAAAATATTTTTAAACCAATCTGGTACGCGAAATGATAATTACTTATGAATTACATTATTTATCTTTTGCTTTCGTTATGATCATCAAGAACTGACAAAGGACTTTCTAATGATATGGTTCTTATGCAATTCGGTTGAAAAACGTCTGAGTTGTGCGATTAGTTTTAATGAAAGTTGCGCTGCGCATGCGCGAGAGTTGTTTACATTCGTTTGTTCCGGTGTCTTCACTTGCTTTGGAAGTTACTGTCATTAAAACTTTTTTCAACTCCGCCGTTTTTCAACCGAATCCCATAGTAAGCCATATCCTTAGAAAGCCCTTTGTCAATTCTTGATGATTATATCGAAAGCAAAAGATAAGTTATTTTTAATTCATATATATATATAATATATATATATATATATATATATATATGTGTGTGTGTGCGTNTTAATGAAAGTTGCGCTGCGCATGCGCGAGAGTTGTTTACATTCGTTTGTTCCGGTGTCTTCACTTGCTTTGGAAGTTACTGTCATTAAAACTTTTTTCAACTCCGCCGTTTTTCAACCGAATCCCATAGTAAGCCATATCCTTAGAAAGCCCTTTGTCAATTCTTGATGATTATATCGAAAGCAAAAGATAAGTTATTTTTAATTCATATATATATATAATATATATATATATATATGTGTGTGTGTGTGCGTGTGTGTGTGTGTGCGTGTGTGTTATTACTGCTTTCAGTCATTTGTGTAATGTTTACCTGTTGCCCAGATGCCGTTTTTTATTAATTTGATTTCGAAGAAGTAGGCCTACTGTTATCCGTAGTATTTACGTGAAATATAATTTTAAAAAAATGAAGTGTTTATCTTGTAAAAGAACCCAATCCAGTACTTTGCGTTGCTGACAGCGTACATTGTATTTGGCAATTGCACCGCTCTTGGCGGACTGTCCCACTTCATATCTTTTCCGCCATCCCGCCACCCCTTCTAAATGTCCCGCTTTTTGACACACGGCTAAATTGACATATAATCATATGCTATTGTAATTTCCTACGCGACATGCCCATATTTGCCCGCTCGACTAACGACGTTGAAGTAAGTAATGCCTTACATTTTATACACAAACAGTTTGACAAAGTCCGCCCAGTCACAATAAATGAATCTTTAAGAGCTAAAACGAATGACTTCAATACTAATAATAGAATACCTTTCAATACCATGTTCAATCCATGCTTAAACGGAATTAGCCACGTCTTCAGAAAACACCTTTCGACGCTGCATTTTCCCCTCAAATGAAAAACCTATTTCTTCATCCACCTATAATTTCTTGGAGAAAATGCAAAAGCCTAAAAATTATTTAGTTAGAGCAAATATGGACAATAAAAACCAACCTGACAAATCTATTGGCAACACACAATGTAACAAATTTAGATGCAAAATGTGTAACTTTATTAACGACAATACTTTCTTCCAGTCTTCTCAAACCAATGAAAAATTCGAAATAAAACATTATTCTGACTGCACCACCAACAATATCATTTACCTAATAACATGTAGAAAATGTTCCATTCAATATGTAGGACAAACTAAACATAATTTACAAACTCGGTTTCGCAATCATAGATTTAACATAATATATAAAAACATTCCTGATATATATATAAAGGTTATCATTTAAATTCCAAAAATCATAATCTACAAGATCTTTCTGTACAAATAATGGAAAAACTCCAATACCCCAGTACCCCCCACAGACTCAAAAGAGAACAATTTTAGATAGATAAGCGTAACACACTTGAACCCAATGGATTAAACATAAAGACTTCTTAAATTATATCCTTAACTTTTTTCCGCAACAATCTATCATGTTCATTAAACCAAGTACCAGATCCCATTTGTCATGTTGTGTTTTATTCTACTTTTTTCTCTTTCTGTTGACAAAGAATATTTTTATATCCGAAAATATCAGATGATCCATTATTGTTGTTTTATTTACACACCCACGCACACAAACACGTCGCACGCATACACACACACGCACACACACGCACACACACACATACTATCATCCATATATAGGAGTGATTTCACCCGCCTTCCGGTGCGATTTCACCCGACTTCCGTTGCATTTTCATCCATATAATTCCATTTATATTTTGGACATTAAAATGCGTTCCATAAATTAAATCAGGTGCATGACGAAAACAACGGGGTAATCGCGTGCCCTTGTCTGGTGACACTCAAGAAAGCCAATTAAATATACCTTCTCGAATCCTTACACATGATCGTTATTTGCTGCTAGGCATATGTTTCGATCTAAATTGATACAAACTAGCTGAGTGGTATTCTCGTTTAAGTACCGGATACGTTACCATGGGCGCTATTAGTAATCTACGGCCGTAGTGGCAATTGAGGACTAAACTCTGTCAAATGCCTTTGAAATTTGAACAAATGAAGGCAAAACAAAATGCCCACAGTGCTTATCGTCATATATTTTGACACGTAGCATAAAGAGTAAACGCTTGATCCCGCTGTGCGCAATAGCCCTTGCTGAACGCCACCTGTGATTCACGAAATTCGTTGTTACCTCAGTCCATGCACAAAGCGGGTTACTCAGGAGTTCAAAAGCTGTTCCATGGGGGAATGTTTCCATACCCATAGTCACGTTGCGTTACACCAGACTTGTGGCTAGCCACCTGTAGTACAATTTCAACACGGAGGAACAATGGCTGCCCTTTTTTCAGCATTTCATTCATGACGTCATCAGTGACTTGGATGTTTTCAGTGGCTGTGGGACATCTGCTGCAATCATCTCTGGTTTGGAGAACCAGTTTCTGCCACAGAATGACGATCATTAATGATATTTACTGTAAAGTATATTGGATAAATATTTCCACGTGGAGTCAGTTCATCTAAAGACTTAGTTTTTGGTGTACAACAAAAATGTTTGTATACCACAATTGATAATTGATATGATCGGGATTTTTCTGTTACGTTGAAGGAATTAAATTTCCATAATTATACCACTTATTATTCAGTTGCATAAAAATCCAGTAGAAAGAATATAATTGTCACTGTCATATTGGACAAAAAATTCCTATATACAACAGAGAATATGAAGAATAATGTTATTTTGTGGTGGACAAGAAACGTCCTCATAGAACATATTGACATCATAAATGGTGTTTTCTCAGTGTTATGCTATTCATAAATGTACCCGTAAAACAGTTTATTGTAGTATTCGACAAAAATGTCCACATACAACGAATTGATTTTTAATGTAATTCATTACTGTTGTATTAGTCTATACACTGATAATAAGACTTCTCTACTGGACTGAATATTTGCCTATATTCCTAGTACCTCGGAGACCTATCCTCTCCTTCGTTGGGTTGATGTAAAGTCCTAGTGGCGGGAACTCTGGTCACGTGGGAACTTGTTTGTCTTGTAGTTCTGTCAACACTCTCGTTCCATGCTGAGGACAGTTTGTATCTGGCGCCACCTAGTGTCTTGGAGGCTTGCATGTATAGCCTCCAGTACTCCTCTCTCAAACCAGTTCTTTTCTCTACACGAGTTTTCAGTGCCAATTGAACGTTTTCATTGCCGAACTCATGTCACGAGTCATGGAAATGGTCGTACCGTAACCTGAAATGTCTTCCCCAGTAGTTATTTTTCTTGTTGTTACATGCGTTTCTTGAGGGGTCGTTGAGTTTCACTACCATGGGTACTGGACACGTTCTCCCTCACATTGAATACCAAAAAATACACCATTAACTTGGTATTGAATGCAGTCTTTCTGTTCTTTGTCCATAGAATGTACCATCATGTGCATCTATGTTTTGCCTGGTTTGTGTGCTACTCTAGAGCCCAAACGACTACGGATTCGAAGCATCTTCCCAGGCACACCTTTTACGTACGGAACCAGAAAATGGTAGTCTGTTTTCTGATAGCCACATTTTGTAAGAGCACGACTTGAATGTAACTTTTCTTCGTTCTCAACAGGGTCTGTAACTATGCACTCTCAACTCCGTTAAACAGTGCGAATAGCACTATACATCTGCTCCATGGGATGATGAGAGACAAAAGCTAAATATTGATCTGTGTGGCTTGGCTTGCGTTGACTTCGCATACCACGTACGTGGTAAAGTATTGCACTGAAACTTCGTTTGAAGCCCCCCCCCCTCCATTGAAACAACTAGTCCCGCTCCTCTCGACAAGCATTGTCCAACCACAAGTATGCACTAGAAAATCGATTGGACGACGATTAAAGCGGTTTCAGGTTTTCAAGATATTTTCTGCTGTGTCACAGCTCTCCTTCTAATGACTAACATGAGCGGCGTTGTACGTTTAGGCGAGCTATTCACAAGGTTCTTCACTCAGGTGTTCTCTAGGCCAAGTAGCTGAGAGTGCATTTGTAAAAAAAAGCAAATCGGAAGTGTTTTCATCCGGAGCGTCAAGCATGGTTTCACTCAAACGGTTTGCGTATAAGATAATTGCAGACGTGCACAAGCTACTCAGGTGGCACAGCTGGTTAGAATACCCAGAACAGTAACATTTAGTTCAGTGAGGTGTTATGTAATCACTCGCCACAGCCATTGAACAGACACTTCACAGCTGGTTAGAATACCCAGAACAGTAACATTTAGTTCAGTGAGGTGTTACGTAATCACTCGCTAGAGCCACTGAACAGACACTTGCTTAGCAGCTTGGGTTTTAGACTTGATTTTACTTGATTTTGAACTCTCTTAAAAAACAGTCTGAAGCAATTAAAATGTGATCTTACACAAGTTCATAAATAAATAAATTACTCAAGAATGTGTAGGAGTGATTGCATTCCAGTTAGTCTCATTAAATTAGTTTCCAAAGAGATTTTATGGAAGGTAGTCAATCTATAGGTTCAGGAAGTGAGGTTAATTAGACAAATAATTTAAAACTTTTGGAAGTTTTGATTGAAAAATGATTAACATGTTTTAAATTGCTAATGTTAATTTCATGTGATGGTGTATTTTGTCAAGTTGGCATGTCAGAATTTTCCAAAATTTGAAGTAGTTCGTACTGATTTTTTATGCGATTTGGGACATCAGTTGTTATAGAATTGTGTTTTTCCTTATGACTTTTCAGGACTACTTTGGTCTGATTTTGGTGTTATAGTTGCCAGCATTTTACTTTTAAGCAAATAATCATGTTGCAGTCCTATTAAGGAACTTACCAGGACTGTAACATGGTTAGTTTCATAAAAAATGTCAGACATGCATGACGGTTTTCACAAACAAAGCATTTCTTTACCTCTGCCGTATCTGTCTTTGCAACTTATGTTACTCAAAAGGTAAAAAAAATGTTTTATGCAGTAAATACATTGATCCTAATGCTTTTCATTTTGGAATAGATGTTCGCTCGGATGACCCTAAACCGCTTTCACAATACTTTTGTTCTAAATGTTATCATTCAATTGCCAGTGCTAAACGGAGACCAGTTTATACAAGTTGCATGTCAAACGCCTGAAAAAATAAATATACTTAAGGAGGTAAATTAGTAACCTGGAGAATGAGTTCGAGCGATTAGACGTCGGTGAGGAGGTAATTCTCTTTTGCACGGTTAGCTCGGAATAACACTAGAAAACTTCATATTCAGTAAAAATTACCTGAACTTAAAGCGCAGTTAGAAGGGGAATATCCAAATAGTATTTTATCGTATGGAGAAGGTCATTTAACTAAACATCTTCAGTCGTTAAAGCAACTTACAATACATAGACAAGTCCATCACGGTAAATCACTAATTGGTAATCACTGCAACACGTACATAACTGAATCGAATTCAAGTGTGAACATAACACAAGCACTGACGAGAGACATGTGTATGATAAACAAAGCAGTGGCAATCAGTACTAAATTCTCCAAACTGACCAGACTGTATTCTAGTGTTCATAAAAGCCTCTGACCTAGTAATTACATGTCGAATAAGAAATAGACAATGCTCACTTATGTATCCGAGAATACTTGAAATATTATAGGTGTGCATTCTCTGATTCTCGCATTTTAGCAGCACTGACTCGTGAATCATGTCATATCCTCTTTGAGAGAAACCTGATTTGGGTTAGGACTACTTGGAGAGCAAGGAGGGGAATCCATCCATAAAACTGACATTCAACACATTTAAAATTACATTTGTGGGAATTAGGAACCCATTACTCTCAGTTACTTCAGTGATGAAAAAACACTGGACAAAGAATTCACCGGAACTCAGAACAAATTACAATCACTGGTCAACTGGACTCACCTTCTTGCTCTGACCTCAGTTAGTGTACACAAATCCTATGTGTAGAGATAGAAACAAATCCTATACATTTTGTTACTGTCTAATACTGTAGTGTAAAGTTCATTTGCTATTTGTCTCTTTGGATAGTAAATAAAAGCAGAGTGACATCCTGTTTCAGTAACTGGATTTTAGGAGAGTTGAACTGCAAATGTAGGGGGGAAACAGGGGGAAAAGATGCTCTACCATACTAATTTGACATATGCCAACTAAGTGATTACTTGGCGAAATAAATTTCGCCAAATATGTTGCTCTTCCACTAAGTTTTTTTTTGTTTGGTCGCACGATACAGGTCGCAATTTTCGTCCGATCATCACGAAATTTACACATAACACGTACTTCCGGAAGTACTGCAAGCCTATTGTTTTTCGTCAAAATCGGATCCAAGATGGCGGCTGTGACGGCTATTTTTTTCATTTAAAGGTTCAAATGCTTCTGGAGGCTACAATTTTTTACGTAAAAGGCTAAGAATAGGCACAGTAAATGGACCGGAAGTTTGCTACAAGTATCTCGGAAATTGTTCACTTCCGGTTAAATATGGCGGAAATATCGGCGACCGCGCATGCGCACCTCGATTTTGGCCTAAAAACGTTTTCTCCTGTAGAAGGCGCATTATATGACCAATTCCTTCGAATTTTTACAGGTATTAGTTTCTTATGACATGCTATTATACAAAGCCAAAAAACCAGAAGTTGCTTTCAAGATGGCGGATCTGGCGCATGTTGACCCATTTTCAGCCGTGCTGGAGTGCGATTTTAAACGGGAAGAGAAAAAGACGTGATTTTTTGCATGTGGATTCTTTGAAGTATATTCTTTCAAATGGTCTGTAACAATTTTTTCTCAGACTTACCGTTTTCGAGTTATTTGACTTTGAATTTCTTTAAAAAAAACGCAAAATTTCATTTTGTTCGAAAAATTTACGGAATTAGGCGATATCATCAGTTTAGGTAGAATTTTGAACGGGCTTTCAGGAGATGTTTTCCATTTTTCGCTAGGACGTCTACTTTTTGAGTTATTTGAGATTTTATGATAACGCTGTTCCTTTGTTGAGCGCTCTTGCTGCATTGATGTTGGTTTATCTTCTATTGAACTAGACTGTAGACTATTTCTTATTGATTTATGACATCTAAGTTCGTCATATGACTGTTGTGATGTTGTTCATCATCGCCACCACCATCATCGTATTCGTCATCATCGTCATCATCTTCGTCATCATCTCCGTCGTTGTCTTTTCCGTTAATTTCGCCAAGTGTCGCTCAAGACTGTAGCCTTTTTCATACTGCTTTCGGACTTCTACGTTCGTCATGTGTATGTTATTATTACTTCTTTTGTTCATCCTCGCCACCATCGTCGTCATATTCGTCATCATCGTCATCATCTTTATCGTCATCTTTTTGGTTAATTTCGCCACGTTTCGCTCCTCGGAGCGCTTTCATTTTTATTTAAACTAGTGGAAAAAATATAATATTTTTGTTGTATAACAACAGATTATCTAAAAAAACTTTTTTATATGAAAAAATTACGTTTGAAATGGCGTAACTATTTTTGATGCAAGAGTCTGTTGTTCACTTTCAACATCATATTTCAATCTTAACCCCCGATATATTTTGGACTGGACCAGCCAGGAATGTTATTGTATGCTTTGGCTATAATTCAATTAAGTCTGCAGTGTCAAGTTGTCTCAATATTAAATGCAGAAGACCTTTGAACCAACTTGGGTATGTTATAGTAAAAACTGATCCAACAGATGTCGCCCTGTTAGCCTAGGCAAAGAGCCATAAGTGATTACATAACCTTGCTTTAACTAAATGTGTTGCGGTGAACAGCTGTGGTAGGCCCATTGTACTGATCACCTGGGACCAATTTCATGCTTTATTAATATGTAGTTGGAACTGAACTGAGGAGCTAGAATCCTGATTCAAGTGTCTGTCAGTGTACCCCAGTGGGACCCGAACCCACGACCTTTAGTAAAGGAGGCCGACATATCCCAATAGGCCAGATTACCTCGTGCTTTGCGTATAGGAGCATGCGCTTGATTTCTGATACGGTTGAAGCTTTAAATATAGGCGCATGGACCGAAAGGTGCTCATATAGGGCCTACGGTAGCAGTTTGATTCGCATGCCTAGCATATTTAACGACTCTTTAGCGACTGATCAGTAATTAAAATGAAAGGAAGTGCTACTTTAAATCTTTTTAGATATTTGAAAATGCTAAAATAAACTATTCTTTGTAAATAGGTATGTACTAACACCTTCATGATCGCTGACGTCAACAGACCCATAAATAGACAAACGAAATGACTTGCATAACCTTACATTCTCGTACTTCTTAAAGCGCTGCACAAGCGAATTAGGGTGTTCCGCCTGGCCGAAGATATTTGGGTTTGTTCTCTATTCAGATTCTCTAAGGTAGTGGAGAATTTTTCACTGACAACGGCTACGACAAGTGCCGTAGAAACGATTCCAGTCATTGCACAAAAACCACCGACCACTTTCCCTAAGACTGTTTTCGGTACTTCGTCACCATATCCAACGGTCGTCATGGTGATGAGTGCCCACCAGATGGCGTGCGGTATACTTGGCATATTGTACGGGTCGCTGAGTTCGCACGTGTACGCCAAACTTCCAAACACGTAGGAAAGGCTCACTAAATATATTAAAAGACACAAAGTGACTTTCCAACAGGATTTTAAAGTTAGCCAGATTGCTTTTCCTGTCATGGTTGTCGAGATGAAACGGACGAATCTCGATATTCGAAGGATGGCAAGGGTTTTCATAATCATAATCAGATTAATGACGACCTGGTACGTTGTTGTTGACAATTTCCGTAAACTGGTGACAGCCTCTGCGTACATTGTTATGCATGAGAACTGAATCCATCCGACAACGAGACATATCACATCCAGAACGTTGTTATGATTCGATCTGAATTCTTTGATTGACGGACAGCACAAAATCCTAGCAACGAGATCGAATGTGAAGTACATCAACGTGATCAAATCAGTAACGTGCAACGCAGGATGAGTGCCGGTGATATAGAATTGCTTCATCTTCGGACTGTCCGCGAATATGTTTTTAAAGGTGGAATTGATGAATTCGATTTCATTTTCTCTGAAGCTCATGCGCAGATCGGAGCACGTAGACAGGATGTGTGTGCACGCAGATATGAACCCAGCTACAGTGTACAAAATGAGAGGTACCTGCAACGGAATGGACTGTGATGAAGCATCGTTATGTCACAAACGCGTCTGGAACACCTGAGATATTTCCGTAGTCTTAATTAATATCCGAATTACCCAGGATCATAGAGTATGCATGTAGTGCGAGAGATTGACTATCACGTGGCTCTGTATTCATGGAACTGAGTGTTATCAGGAAGAGTAGTTATCTCTTCCTGGTGTTGTGGATCGCGGTGAAAGCCGGTGGACAAAAAGAATCTAACTTCGGAACCGTTTGGTCGGTTTCGATAATAGAGCTACCAAAATGCTCTTTGGCCAGTGATCACTTTTGAAGTGTTTTGAAAGTGAAATGAAAATCCTCATAAGTCCTAATTTATTGAAGTATCTCGCTAATAATGCTCAACGTATTTTTGTGTTGTGTGTTCTTGTTTTCTATTATTTTGTATTTGATATAGCAAGATCCCTTGTCCGCCTACGGTCACGCTGGTTTGTTTACGGTGAGCCATAACGTAAAATTGCCGTGAGGACTTGACAGGGACCTCAGGGGTTTCACACTCCACTGATTTATCCACATTATTTTGAAAACGCTTTGCCCAGTCGCACATTGTGTGTCGTAAAAGAGATAAGCATACCAGCAGCTGACGCAGCAAGTAGAACTACTCTCGTTTATCACATTGGTGTAGACTCACAGTTGAACTATGGTTTTCTGTAGACTCCAGACCGTCCCGAGTTGCACCACATACCAACTCGGGACGGTCTCTCACGACGATTAAGCGTTATGTTCAACACAACAACATGACGCCACGTGGCGAGCCTAGTGCTTTTACGGTTATTCAACGTCCGGTTCAATGAGTTATGTCCAATCTATCTCTATACATGTACATCTACGCTCAGGATGACCACAAACGTGATGTTTCTTAATTTTTTCGTTTAGGCCTTTTACCCTAGCAAACATATCGGACTAGATTGCCTGCCTTCCTCCTCGTAACTCGGCGGTCTCTCTAAAACGGTCTTTTCAGACTTGTCTTTTCTTTTCTCGTTAACCACAATTAGTTTTTACAAACAGTTTGATTTTCACGAACCAACGTTCGCAACACATTGTAAAATAAGGCGTTCATTTGGGATAAAGGCTTACGACAGATTGTATAGTCGTCTGACAGTGAGTTCACTTTGTGCCTGAACAGGTAATGAAACCAATGGCCTTAGGTGGGGTCTGCAGCCACGGGGCTAAAAAGCAATTAGATACCGGGTCGCGTTCCGTAAACGCGAGGCACTAGAGACGAGAAAGTTTCACGTTAGAATGGAAAAAATAATTCTATCACATTATACAACACTTCAGCCTCGTCGACCAATGACTTCATTGACCACCAGCTTCAATTGCTAGTATATATGAGTTGAGTACATAGGCGTATTTAGGGGCTGGGGGGGGGGGGG
>NMRA01000443.1:137596-149561 GCA_002633005.1 Phoronis australis | reverse complement strand
GGGGGGGGGGGGGGGGGGGGTGCGGTTGCATTTCAGCAAGGAGGTCCACATTCTGAGAAGTCCATGTTGAAAATCATTTATTAGTTTAAGTTCCTTTTACGTTACATCGACCGCATTAGTACGATTAGTTGTTTCGTTGTACTTAGTTTTTTTTTAGACAATAGATTGGGTCATTCTCACCACGTGTTGCGGTTTTCTTTTTTTGCAACCAAAAGTGATTTATTTCAACAGGTTATGGGCCCAGGACGCTATTGTGACTTTGTAGAGGAATTGAATGAAATCTGGACGATTTTTGTGTGCCACTAATAGGTTGATTTGTGACGTTGTGTCGTTGTTTTTGGACTTGAAAGACGGACGACTGTTGAACGTGAAAAATCAAAGAGTGCGGAAAAATCAGTGATTTCGGTAATTTCACCGCTGGTTGGTAAAAACTAAGCAACGTGGAAGGTTCAGTGTCAAATGGCACTGATGAAAGATGACCTAGGGAGCATTGTCGCGGGTAAGGAAGTTCCTCTTTCGGGAGATGATGCTTCAAAACTCGAGAAATACAATGTGAGAAGGGACAAAGCACTTGCTACCATAGTTCTCTCAGTGGACACTAGTTTGTTGTACATACTAGGAGACCCGGTGGATCCCTGTGAAGTGTGGCAGAAATTGCAGAACCAGTTTCAAAGGAAAACTTGGGCAAATAAGCTGCATTTACGTAAGAAACTATATATTCATTGAAGTTAAATGCAGGTGATGACGTCAGTGCTCATATCAAATCCATGACTGAGGTTTTTAATGAACTTCCAGTTATTGGCGATCCAGTAAACGATGAAGATCGTGTTGTGCATCTTCTTCCAAGTCTTCCCGATATGTATGCTGTGTTGGTTACAGCATTGGAAGCTTGCGAGGAGGTGCCTAGGATGGAATTAGTGACTGAGCGTTTATTACACGAGGAGCGGAAACTTAGCGAACAGTCAGCCGGGGAAGCACTTGTCGCTCGGGAAAAGACTAGGTCAAACAAGGGTCCTCAGTGTTATGGATGTAAATTGTATGGTCACATAAAACGTAATTGTCCAAACAAAGATGGCAGTGATACAAAATACAAAGCCGATACAGCCAACACTGCGACTAAGGACAGTGACAGTGAGGTGTCTGTTGGCTTGCTGATCAATGCAAAGCTTACTAATGCAAGGTCTACTCATGAATGGATCATAGACTCGGGAGCATCACATGTGCAACGACAGAGCAAAATATACCGAGTTTACGGAGCTTCAGGACAGTAGAAACGTAACGCTTGAGGATGGACGTGTTTTAAAAGGAACCGGCCAAGGAGCGGTTGAACTCGAACTTGATTCCCTGAACGGGAATAACACAAAATGCGTGTTAGAAAATGTTCTGTTTGTACCAGGCCTGTCATTCAGTTTGTTAAGCGTTTCACAAGCTACCAGCAAACTTGGCACCATAGAATTTACTGATACTGAATGTAACATTATGAATGATGTTGGTAAAGCAGTTGCAAAAGGCCGTAAAGTCGATGGCCTGTATTACTTAAATGTAAATCCCGTGACTGAGTGTGTGTCAGTAGCAGAGACTAACTCACAGTTTGAGTTGTGGCATCGTCGTTTTGGACATTTAGGTGGCCAAAGTTTGAAACAATTGATACGCAGTAAGATGACAATTGGACTTGACTGTAAGTCGGATTGTGAACTGGGAGTTTGTGAGCCTTGTGTTCAAGGTAAACTGCACAGAGCCAGCTTTCCAGAAGGCAAGGCCCATCGTAGCAATGTTCCTCTGGGACTCGTGCACACTGATGTTTATGGTAAAGTGAGCACAGCTTCCCTCAGTGGCTGTGAATACTTTCTATCATTTGTCGACGATTATTCCCGGTATACTTGGGTGTACTTCATCAAGCGTAAGGATCAGGTATTCGATACCTTTTTAGAATGGAAGTCTATGGCTGAGAATCTTACTGGTCAGAAACTCAGAACTCTCAGATCTGACAATGGAGGAGAGTACATTTCAAAGCAATTTGAACAGTACCTCAGACGAGAGGGAATCAGACTCCAAGTAACTGTTCCGAAGACACCAGAGCAAAACGGAGTTGCCGAAAGAATGAATCGCACCCTTGTCGAAACTGCACGCTCAATGCTTGCTGAATCGCTTTTGCCCCAGAAATTTTGGGCAGAGGCAGTCTCCACTGCTACCTATTTGCAAAACCGAAGTCCTACGAGGGCAGTAAAAGGTCAAACTCCATTTGAGGCCTTGATGGGCGAGAAACCGAGAGTTGATACTCTACGTGTTTTTGGCTGCAGAGCATATGCACATATCCCTAAGGACGAACGTTCAAAGTTTGATTCAAAATCTAGGAAGACCATCTTTCTGGGTTATGCACCTGATAGTAAGGCATATCGTGTGTATGATATAACTCGTGATTGAGTCATTCTTACTCGTGATGTTGTGTTTGACGAATACANTGAACCAAATGATGTTGCTACTTTTGATCAGGAATTATATCAGTCTGCTGTTGGAAGTTTACTATATCTGAGTCAGTGGACAAGGCCAGATATAGCATTTGCAGTGAGTCGTGTTTCTCAGTTCTGCTCGAAACCGACCGAACAGCACTGGTCTGCTGTTAAGCGGAAAATGCGATACTTGAAAGGAACGGTTCATTTCGGATTGCGATTTCCAAGTAGTGAGCTCTCGGACTGTGTTAGATATTCCGACTCCGACTGGAGAGGAGATATCGTATTCGACATCTGGATATATTTTTTATGTGACTGGATCAGTTGTCAGCTGGAGAAGCAAACGTCAATCATGTGTTGCTCTGTCATCAGCTGAAGCGGAGTATGTTGCCTTGGGGATGGCTGCGCAAGAAGCCATGTGGCTTTCCAAACTTGTGCTCGAGTTGAGTGGAATTCAAAAAACCGGTAACTATTTTTGAGGATAACCAGGCAGCCATATCAATGTGTCACAATCAAAAATTTCATGGTCGTGCCAAACATATTAAAATCAAACATCACTTTATCCGTGATCTGGTCAGCACTGGTTCTATTGACTTAAAGTATTGTTGCAGTGCACTAATGATAGCAGACATGTTGACGAAGCCATTGCCAAGAGAAACATTTGAAAAACTCAGGGCCATGGCAGGTGTTAGTTAAACATTAGTTTGTTAGTTGCTCAACGGTTAACATAAGTGAGGAGTGTTGGCATTTATTAGTCAACGTCTAGTGAATACTTTATCATACCTGTATTGAGGACTTTGAGAAAGTCTTTTATTAGTTATGATTGAACTTAAACACTAACAACTGAGGAGGAGTGTTGAAAATCATTTATTAGTTTAAGTTCCTTCTACGTTACATCGACCGCATTAGTACGATTAGTTGTTTCGTTGTAGTTAGTTTTTTTTTTGACAATAGATTGGGTCATTCTCACCACGTGTTGCGGTTTTCTTTTTTTGCAACCAAAAGTGATTTATTTCAACAGTCCAAGCCCTCCTTCATTTCCGGCTGGTTGCGCGCATGCAGTCGTGGTTTACGCGATTGCCCGAGACAAAGTGTTGGGCCCCCCCTTATGGTATCCTAGATCCGCCGCTGGAGTAAGGTCACGTCTGCTCACGAGGGTATTTTGCGAAATACTCGCTTTTCACTGGAGTGGTTTTACGTGGTCTTGCGTAACCTTCATAACACAGAATGGATGCAGTGAATATCTAGATACTTCAGTGACTACACATGCTATTGCCACCTATTTTAATAGACTATTATCCGCTCGTGCTGTGTGGACAGTCTTGCGTTTGCGGAGCGCATCCGTGTATAAGGGTCAAATCGTTAACATAAAAGTATCTCTCAGTCTGGACAGCCTTTCCTCCCAGCCTACAGCCGAAACAGCTGCAGAAAAGAATAAAGTAATCTGATTATCTTTAAGAAACTGGCCTAAAACTTTTTCTTGCAATAGAAATTGATTTCTGCCTCCAAAAGGAAACTAGAGAACATTCTGTGATTGGTTTAAACAGGTCAAATTTTGCCGCGAGCCGTGGTTTGCCAATCGTAGCAGTGTTTTTGGCAGTCAGTTGCTGATGTTTGATTAACATATTGTTGACTTGAAATTATTTTTATTTCTATCACGGAGTGGAAATATTTTGTGTTATTTGAAAAGCTGATTCATGGTTAACGTTGTTCACATTGAGTAAGACAGAGATACACGACCTGCAGGCTATTGAATTCGTACATCGAATTGGTCGATTATATTAGAAATACCTAAAACTCTATATCAGTGGTTTGGTTTTCGTAGCACAATTTTGACACGTGGTATGAATGGTCATGTTGGTGACCACAGAAACTTTCCAGTATCAGTATGATAAACAACTAACCAGTTAATTTTGTCTTTGGCAGTTTTGTCCAACAAACGTCTCCAAAAATATGGAATAGTGTTCTACCTTCATAATTGTTACGAAAAGCTTTTCGAATGCAGAGCTATGTGTTTTATCACCCGACCATAAACGGTGTTTTCAAATTACCTACCTTTGCATACTTGGATGACGATGGTTGATTTAAAAACAGCCAAGCCTTTCGTTGGAAAGCTCTCCAGCGGGTATCGCTAGTAGCGTGGGTCATGTTGTCTTCACTGATGAGGGATAGTTTGAATTTACTTTGAATGCAATCCTTGGCAAATTTACATTCTCTTACGCAGTTGAGGAGCGCAGTGGGAGGGATTTCCCAAAATTCCATTTCTTCTTGAAGACGCGAAACGCATGTGTCTTTGGACATGTGGATTTCGCTTACTCGATAATAATCCAGGATGCTGTCAAAATAACTTGAATTTCTGTCGAAGTAATATTCATTCTCGTCCTGGTCCCAGTAATCACCTAGCTTGGACAAATCCGACAATTTTGTACCCGGCATTGACACTAACCTCTCATGTTGAATTGTAAAACGACGACCGCCGACGTTTAGGTTCACTTTGCAAATCGTCTGACGACTCTCTCCATCGGTTTCAGAGACCGAATCTTGTGAACTTTCTGATGTAGTCATTTTCATCCACTCAGTCATTTTCTACTTTCTCTCTTGTTAGTTGTTTGTCTCAAACTGTTTTCAGATGAGCGCTGTACTCGAGGTAAATTACATGAAGCAAAACGGCTTGTCATTTCGCCAGCTGAGACCAAGTGAATATTCAGCGGCGGTACAGTACGTTTTGCAGTGCGCCATTATTATCTCCAAGAGCAGACAATACGGGCAATTTACACTCAGCATGAATAATTGAACGACAAATAACCAGTGCTGTCGTAACATATATTATGCAATCTGTATCGATTACACGCGACGATCGGCAACCTTCGTGAAGCCTTTTAAAGAAGAATGCCACCCGATTAGCTTTTTTACCGTCTTAATCGGTCTATATTCACATCGCTTCTTATACTGTCGACCTCACCTTGCCGATAGACGTCGCGTTAACCTGTGAGTAAGGTGAGAAACGACACAGCGACGTCAGTGGTTCGTCTGCAGAGTGAATGCCGCTATATTGCGGTGCATCGTTCCCGCTTGTCCGAACTATGAAGCTGCGAAGAAAGCGGGTATATGGTTTTTTCGACTTCCTCGAGAGCCCGAAATGCTTAGGAAGTGGCTCGCGGTAGTGAAGAATGAAAGGTACGCTGTTAATAGCAAGTATGAGGCCGTAAAACATCTCCGTGTCTATGGCCGGCATTTCATCGACAGTGATTTCTCTGAGGAATTCTGGCTTACCAAAGAACTATCCATACGTTCCGTTGCTTGTGCACGTTCACGGCACATCTCATAGTATTTCTTGATCTGTTTCCGGTTCGAACTGATAGCCTGTGAAACCTAACGATCCGACCCGTGAAATCTTCGTCGGAGGAGCTCTTGATTAAGTCGGGATTGGCACCGGGCGAGTTGCCGTGTAAACGTTTATTATTCTGCGTTCTGTTTCAAAATGAATTATTCTCATCCTAACCAATGCTTATATAAAACTGAAACAAAGTCTGTCTCCTTAGATACAATTTGTAATGCCTTTACAGTATTCGTGAGTGCAAATGTTGAGAAGCCAGCAATGAATAAAAGACTGCGTTACCGGCTTTAGATGCAATAAAGCTAATTGACCAGGCACCGAGGCCGTGTGAGCGCATGCTAATTCAGTGCTTGTTGACAGAGAGCTGTTGTGAAACAATTACTCGATTTTATATATTAGGGGAATCTTTATTTAGAAATAAAAATACATTATTCAAATCATTCTTACTGTACAATCTTTGCCCTGACGATCTGTGGAAGGGGAACCAGACTTCGCGGCCCCCTACAAGTAAGTAGATTTTCAGTTCCGTGGCTAATTCACATAAATAATTACGTGCACATTATTTCTTTGGCTCACTATTATAGTCTTGTCGTGATTGGAGGTTTAGTTTCCAACTCAAGCTGGTTCATGTTCGTGCCAGTCCCGACGGCCGCGACGGAAGCGATCGGGTTCCGAGCCACAGGCCGGGATAACAAGCGTTTTGTGTATTTAGAACTCAAAAAATCTCAAGTCTAAACAGCATAGATCTAGGTTCTCCTGTCTGTATTTCACGGATTCGAATTTATCTCCGAACAGACCCCAAACTCTTGCTACAGACCTTGGTAAATTGGCCTCCCGAACTTTGTAGGCTACGGTGTGTCCAAATACCAATAAATCGAAATAAAACAACACGTTTTTATAAGAGCTCGGTGGTGTATTTTTAAAGGTTTTACATCGAAGTTATTGGTGTTAGACGATGGATTCAAGCGATAATCCGACACCAGTAACCCGTGTTGTGAACTGCTAAACAGACTGTGTGTGAAACCAATGACGTCATTGGATAATTTCAACACCTCCGTCTGCCGTCAAGTAACGCAACTGAACGTGCCATTATCGAGTAGAACTACTCGATCTAATTTGATACAAAATAGGTTGTTTTTTGGGTGGCATTCTCCTTTAAGATATCTATGGCCTAACCAGCATGCTGGCTACCACCTAGCGGCACGCAAGGAACCAGCGAGGTGAACACTGTATACGTACATCCGGTGCGGACGCGACTGCAACTACGGCCTAATTTGAGATTGTCTACAAGTCTGTGCATTTGGCCAAATATCTACAAACCTATAGATTTTAACTCAGTAAAATAATACTTTCTGAACGTGAGAAAGCCTGTAGAATTTGATGTTTGACTTGACCAATTTGCTCTTATTTGGGTCACGTGACCATAACTTTTAGTAAAATTTAGCAAGAAACTACGCCCATAATAAAACGACGATATCAATAACAGAACCAAATTTCATTCGATGTAAATGTTCGATATGAAATCTCAAAAACGCTGTTATGGTTTTTTGAATGATCGATTTCCTTTGTGCATGCCAAATTTTCAAATCACAGACTTTTGATTTAGACCATTTACACCTGTAGAATGGATGTCAACTTGTTCCTTTCTCAGTTGAGAAGTGATTCCTGAGTTGCCATGAATAAACAGTTCCTATATGTTGAGGTAATGCTCGGCTAGTTCAGTAACGCTAACACCTCGCTAAGAAGCAAGACTTCGCGAGATTTCGTGAGATGTTGCGGTGCATTTTAAATGAGAACACGTGACTTTGACTAGGTTTTACCTAGGTCATAGCGTAGGTCCTACTGAACGCACGCCAGGTTGACCCAATGCGTTTTTCTAAAAGATCTGTGAATGCGTAAACCCAAACGAACAGACGCCCAGATAATACAGCAAAGTGGGTGTAAATGAAAAATATACTAATTCGGCAACTTCCAATTGATTTGGAAATTTGCACTAGGCAACGACCAAAATACAAAACACGAAAATTCAAAAAAGACGAAAGATAAATTAAAACTGTGTCGAAATCTTTAACGTACGACCGCAATTACCACGGCTGAGTCTTTCTCCCATTGATCCTGTGCTCGTAGCTGGTGAGACTGCTACATTGAGACACCTGTGTATTTCAACGCCATCGTGTTTCAGAGCAGCAATAATTCAAGTCATTGGTTAGTGCGAGTAAACGTGTTCAATTTTCCAATGTTCGAGACGGAGCTCATGAGCGGAACTTTTTGAGTCAATTATTTTAGTTTGAAAGGGCAGTTTTTGGTCCTTCGAAATAGCGCGAAATGTTGAAGTTTTCAAAAATGACAGTGTTACAAAATACTATATAGCTTACACACACGTCCCCTGTTGTCGCTTGGAAACTAAACATTTGCCGGCATTGAAATACCATACAAAACGAAACACAAAACAACCTATTCATTCATTCACGATTATAAGTTACAAAGCCTAGTTGACAATGTTTCTTAACAGTCTGGCTGCAAGGTTTCTTTAAAAGCCTAACACAGCACTACAAATGGCCCTTTATTTATTCACTTGTTTTGCTGTTTATAAAACAGGACTTTGACAGTCAGGCCTTTGGATTAACGATGAACGTAGTACTTTAACGGTATCAACTGCTTTCAAGCACTAGTGAATTTCTTAATAAGAGAATAAACAACTGGACTGAATATGCCTTTTCATGGACATTGTGTTGGTTTGTTCTAATTTATTTTGCTAGTCAAACCTTAATTCCCCCAAGGAGAATAACGTGACATACTACAAAATATAGTCTCGAAATTTTGCTCTTTAAAATGGGAATTAGTGACAAAACTTTAGCAGTTTGAAACTTGAACCTTCTTTACTCAGTAGTGAGCGACTTTGATTTAAGCTATTTCGTAAGACGCGAAGACAACCAATGTTCCTATTTTTGATTCGCGATCCGTTCAAAGTCGCTGTTGCCACTGGCAACGAGTAGAGTGTTTACTAAATAGCTTCTATTTTTGCATTATTAGTTATGACGTTACACGGAAAGTAATAAAGAGTTTGAGTTGTGTGTAATGGCGGACGAGGCAAGAGGTAAGGTAGTAGTTGTAGAGTATTTTCTACTACTTTGGTTTACATTAGACTATGACTACTCACTTCAACTGTAGTCATAATAATACTTCGTCGTAGACTGTCTATTACCAAAAAGTGCACGAGTGTGGCACTGAATACGATTGTTATCATGCATACCATGCATCGAAAACCGAGAATATTTTCGCTTTTTTGCGACTCAGGGGACAATTTAAAGCCAGAAGAGACTCTTAGTGAGTTGTCTGATGTTCACGACATGTTTTCGTTTCAAGTGTCTAAAATGCTGATGTACCATCATGAATTCGTCATCTAAATTGTGTTTCTGCATTCAATTACGTGTCGCCATTTTGTATTTTAATACCTATGGCTAAAGGCATTGGCTCTCGTTTTCTTGAGAGCATGCCATGTTCAACAGGTACCTCGATTTCAACATCAGACTGCATCAGTGTAATGAATTCGTTTTAAAGGTTTTAGTGGTATGTTTTAACACACACACACACACACGTTACAATTCCAGGATTTATTGGGTCATTAAAACGTAAAGCAAATTGTAAAATGTATTTGTAGATAATATGGCAGAATTAACACCATGGCTCTAAAAATAAATGTAAATAAAATGTCAGAATTCAGAAAATGAATCTCTAATATATAACAATTGTTTTTTGTTTTTCAATAATTGACTTCCGTGGATTCTGAAATATTTTGCCTTAGGGAAATCAGATGAGTTATTTATATGCTGTAGTAACCGTTTTAATTTGATTGGATTATATTTGATCACGTTAACCCCAACATCGCATGTCCTGCAACTCCACACTGAGTACGAATGATTTATTTTGTGTACAATAGATCTACCTATATGTAAAGTGGTTATGTCATCGTAGAATTGGCACCAATGCCGCTGGGTCCAATGCCACTCATACGTGTTTTGACAAAATACCATAAGTCTATTAAATGATATTGACTTGTCCCATCAAGTGTACACTGATCACTAGTTTTACATAAACGCTGCAGGTGAACGAGTGTTTTGTCCAAGCCAATGCCTAACACTAGTTAATGCAACCAATCACTTGCTAGCCAAAATGAGTCAGTTCTACTGTGAATATAACGACACGAGTGCACGTAATCAACAATATTCAGTAGGTTTGATGTTCTTCTCACTTCGTCATTCGTCAACCTAGGCAAACATTATAATCCTGTGGTTCTTTCAGATTCCAACTGAGAACGTTCCCCAGGAGGTTAATAACTAGACCTCCTAGATATCTTACAGTGGAATAATTACGTCGGCAACAATTTACTGAAGTCTACAAGTGGGTGTAACGACAGCAGCATCATGTGATTGCACCTAACAATGTTGTCTACGGAATTTCCGTGTCCTCAACACCGTCTTCGAGATAAAAGAGATGAACGATGCCACAGTTGCTGGACATGACGACAACGAGTGATGGTGGCCAAAGTCTGAATGTGCAAGGACATTGAAGAACTTAATTTCAACACTCACAAGACGTGTAAAGAAATTTCCCGCCGAAATATGACGCAATGTCTGGGGAAGACCTCGGTTGGGCTGAGGTGCGTGCTCACGCGCCTCGTTTTCATGTTGCATCTTCTGCTACTCATATGGAGATGCTGGAACCTTTACGGAGAAAATGTGTGGATGTGGTGGCTGGCCACGGCGTTAGTGGCCATGTTAGGAGAACTGGCGGTGGTTCTGCATAAACGTGACGGGCAGGAATGGAGGCGGTGAGTTATTCGCCCAGTGACCTCGTTTAATGTGGTGTCCAGGTTATATACGATAACATGGACATTTTCTAAGGAATATTTTTTTTACAACTCATATGCAAACTATTGACCATTTGCCGAAATTGCTATCTGAAATGCCCTCGTTGTTGCGACTGAATCAGGGGCGAGTCACGTAGACGGTAGAGTCGCGCGAAGGAAGTTAGATGACGTGCTTCACGTGCAACACATGGCGATATTTCTTACGTAACATCTACGGAACGCAGTGGCAGTAACGCTAGGACCTCGCTAAAAAGCAAGACTTCGCAAGATAACGTGAGATACTAATTGCCTTATATTTTAAATGAGAACACGCGATTTTGGCTAACTTTTAGCGAGGTTCTCAGTCAGGGGCGGATCCAGGATTTTGAGTTAGGGGGGCAAGGGCAGAGTATTAGCCAGGATTTTGCCCGTCAGAAATTTTCATTCTCAAACCGCCAAATGCAATCAGGAAATATTTTAGGGGGCCATGGCCCCCTTGGCCGCCCTCTAAATCCGCTTCTGGTCCAAGCGTAAGTTCCAGCGTAACTGAACTCTTTGCCCTGTGTTCAGTAACACTAGGACCTCTTTGTTAAAAAGCAAGACTTCGCGTGATTACGTGAGCTAATGTCATGTATTTTAAATCAGAACACGCGATTTTGGCTAGATTTTAGCGAGGTCCTACCCTGGTCTTGGTTTGTGTAACAATTCCTTGTTGAAGCCAATGAAACATGTTGGGATCTAGCTTTTTATCGCAGAATTTTGATTGGGTTACCCTTGCCCGCATTCCAGTGTTTCTTTCAGTACACAAGTGCGCTAATAAGGTAAAATCCAAATCGAACGCACATGATTGCATGTATGAGAATGTATTTCTACACAGTCCAGCCAAAGTCAGAGCAACGAAATTCTCAGGTCTTGTCCATGGCTGTCATTGTGTACTATAGAAAAGTATAAAGTTTCAAGTATCTGTCAAGGGCGATGAGCCAACCTGCCGAATAAGGCCACCAATATATTGTCACAATTGTCACAATGCGTCAATATACATGTATAGCTATTTCTGAAGATCGCGATAATTTTAATAATGACTATGGTGACGGTGACGTTGATGAAGATGGCGATGACGATGACTACATTTAAAGGAGAATGCTACCCGATTTAATAGTCTTTCCATAGACGGATTCAGGGGGGCCCAGGGCCCCCCTTGGCTGCCGCAAAAAATAAGACAACAAGAGCGTTGCAAATGTTGAGTTTATCAATTAACCCCGGGTAATTAAAATTATAGGGCTGAAACAAGATTTAAATGTGTGCAGTTTTAGTGTTGGGGGGGGGGGG